>JAQFWZ010000005.1:1670733-1780733 GCA_027789725.1 Dendropsophus ebraccatus
GTCAGTATCTATCACTATTATACCACTAGGTGTCAGTATCTATCACTATTATACCACTAGGTGTTGGTGTCTATCACTATTATACCACTAGGTGTCGGTGTCTATCACTATTATACCACTAGGTGTCGGTGTCTATCACTATTATACCACTAGGTGTCAGTATCTATCACTATTATACCACTAGGTGTCAGTATCTATCACTATTATACCACTAGGTGTCAGTGTCTATCACTATTATACCACTAGGTGTCGGTATCTATCACTATTATACCACTAGATGTCAGTGTCTATCACTATTATACCACTAGGTGTCAGTGTCTATCACTATTATACCACTAGGTGTCAGTGTCTACCACTATTATACCACTAGGTGTCGGTGTCTATCACTATTATACCACTAGGTGTCAGTATCTATCACTATTATACCACTAGGTGTCAGTGTCTATCACTATTATACCACTAGGTGTCGGTGTCTATCACTATTATACCACTAGGTGTCAGTGTCTATCACTATTATACCACTAGGTGTCAGTATCTATCACTATTATACCACTAGGTGTCGGTGTCTATCACTATTATACCACTAGGTGTCGGTATCTATCACTATTATACCACTAGATGTCAGTGTCTATCACTATTATACCACTAGGTGTCAGTGTCTATCACTATTATACCACTAGGTGTCAGTGTCTACCACTATTATACCACTAGGTGTCGGTGTCTATCACTATTATACCACTAGGTGTCGGTGTCTATCACTATTATACCACTAGGTGTCGGTGTCTATCACTATTATACCACTAGGTGTCAGTATCTATCACTATTATAACCACTAGGTGTCGGTGTCTATCACTATTATACCACTAGGTGTCAGTATCTATCACTATTATACCACTAGGTGTCGGTGTCCTATCACTATTGTACCACTAGGTGTCGGTGTCCTATCACTATTATACCACTAGGTGTCGGTGTCTATCACTATTATACCACTAGGTGTCAGTGTCTATCACTATTGTACCACTAGGTGTCGGTGTCTATCACTATTATACCACTAGGTGTCGGTGTCTATCACTATTATACCACTAGGTGTCGGTGTCTATCACTATTATACCACTAGGTGTCGGTGTATATCACTATTATACCACTAGGTGTCGGTGTCTATCACTATTATACCACTAGGTGTCGGTGTCTATCACTATTATACCACTAGGTGTCGGTGTCTATCACTATTATACCACTAGGTGTCGGTGTCTATCACTATTATACCACTAGGTGTCGGTATTTATCACTATTATACCACTAGGTGTCGGTGTCTATCACTATTATACCACTAGGTGTTGTGTCTATCACTATTATACCACTAGGTGTCGGTGTCTATCACTATTATACCACTAGGTGTCAGTGTCTATCACTATTATACCACTAGGTGTCAGTGTCTATCACTATTATACCACTAGGTGTCAGTGTCTATCACTATTATACCACTAGGTGTCGGTATCTATCACTATTATACCACTAGATGTCAGTGTCTATCACTATTATACCACTAGGTGTCAGTGTCTATCACTATTATACCACTAGGTGTCAGTGTCTACCACTATTATACCACTAGGTGTCGGTGTCTATCACTATTATACCACTAGGTGTCGGTGTCTATCACTATTATACCACTAGGTGTCAGTGTCTATCACTATTATACCACTAGGTGTCAGTATCTATCACTATTATACCACTAGGTGTCGGTGTCTATCACTATTATACCACTAGGTGTCGGTATCTATCACTATTATACCACTAGATGTCAGTGTCTATCACTATTATACCACTAGGTGTCAGTGTCTATCACTATTATACCACTAGGTGTCAGTGTCTACCACTATTATACCACTAGGTGTCGGTGTCTATCACTATTATACCACTAGGTGTCGGTGTCTATCACTATTATACCACTAGGTGTCGGTGTCTATCACTATTATACCACTAGGTGTCAGTGTCTATCACTATTATACCACTAGGTGTCGGTGTCTATCACTATTATACCACTAGGTGTCAGTATCTATCACTATTATACCACTAGGTGTCGGTGTCTATCACTATTGTACCACTAGGTGTCGGTGTCTATCACTATTATACCACTAGGTGTCGGTGTCTATCACTATTATACCACTAGGTGTCAGTGTCTATCACTATTGTACCACTAGGTGTCGGTGTCTATCACTATTATACCACTAGGTGTCGGTGTCTATCACTATTATACCACTAGGTGTCGGTGTCTATCACTATTATACCACTAGGTGTCGGTGTATATCACTATTATACCACTAGGTGTCGGTGTCTATCACTATTATACCACTAGGTGTCGGTGTCTATCACTATATACCACTAGGTGTCGGTGTCTATCACTATTATACCACTAGGTGTCGGTGTCTATCACTATTATACCAATAGGTGTCGGTATTTATCACTATTATACCACTAGGTGTCGGTGTCTATCACTATTATACCACTAGGTGTTGTGTCTATCACTATTATACCACTAGGTGTCGGTGTCTATCACTATTATACCACTAGGTGTCAGTGTCTATCACTATTATACCACTAGGTGTCGGTGTCTATCACTATTATACCACTAGGTGTCGGTATTTATCACTATTATACCACTAGGTGTCGGTGTCTATCACTATTATACCACTAGGTGTCGGTGTCTATCACTATTGTACCACTAGGTGTCGGTGTCTATCACTATTATACCACTAGCTGTCTGTGTCTATCTCTAATATACCACTAGGTGTCGGTGTCTATCACTATTATACCACTAGGTGTCAGTATCTATCACTATTATACCACTAGGTGTCAGTATCTATCACTATTATACCACTAGGTGTCGGTGTCTATCACTATTGTACCACTAGGTGTCGGTGTCTATCACTATTATACCACTAGGTGTCGGTGTCTATCACTATTATACCACTAGGTGTCAGTGTCTATCACTATTATACCACTAGGTGTCAGTGTCTATCACTATTATACCACTAGGTGTCAGTGTCTATCACTATTATACCACTAGGTGTCGGTGTCTATCACTATTATACCACTAGGTGTCGGTGTCTATCACTATTATACCACTAGGTGTCGGTATCTATCACTATTATACCACTAGGTGTCGGTGTCTATCACTATTATACCACTAGGTGTCGGTGTCTATCACTATTATACCACTAGGTGTCGGTGTCTATCACTATTATACCACTAGGTGTCGGTGTCTATCACTATTATACCACTAGGTGTCGGTGTCTATCACTATTATACCACTAGGTGTCAGTATCTATCACTATTATACCACTAGGTGTCGGTGTCTATCACTATTATACCACTAGGTGTCGGTGTCTATCACTATTGTACCACTAGGTGTCGGTGTCTATCACTATTATACCACTAGGTGTCGGTGTCTATCACTATTATACCACTAGGTGTCGGTATCTATCACTATTATACCACTAGGTGTCGGTGTCTATCACTATTATACCACTAGGTGTCGGTGTCTATCACTATTATACCACTAGGTGTCGGTGTCTATCACTATTATACCACTAGGTGTCAGGTGTCTATCACTATTATACCACTAGGTGTCGGTGTCTATCACTATTATACCACTAGGTGTCAGTATCTATCACTATTATACCACTAGGTGTCGGTGGTCTATCACTATTATACCACTAAGGTGTCGGTGTCTATCACTATTGATACCACTAGGTGTCGGTGTCTATCACTATTATACCACTAGGTGTTGTGTCTATCACTATTATACCACTAGGTGTCGGTGTCTATCACTATTATACCACTAGGTGTCGGTGTCTATCACTATTATACCACTAGGTGTCGGTGTCTATCACTATTATACCACTAGGTGTCGGTATTTATCACTATTATACCACTAGGTGTCGGTGTCTATCACTATTATACCACTAGGTGTCGGTGTCTATCACTATTATACCACTAGGTGTCGGTGTCTATCACTATTATACCACTAGGTGTCGGTATTTATCACTATTATACCACTAGGTGTCGGTGTCTATCACTATTATACCACTAGGTGTCGGTGTCTATCACTATTGTACCACTAGGTGTCGGTGTCTATCACTATTATACCACTAGGTGTCGGTGTCTATCACTATTGTACCACTAGGTGTCGGTGTCTATCACTATTATACCACTAGCTGTCTGTGTCTATCTCTAATATACCACTAGGTGTCGGTGTCTATCACTATTATACCACTAGGTGTCAGTATCTATCACTATTATACCACTAGGTGTCAGTATCTATCACTATTATACCACTAGGTGTCGGTGTCTATCACTATTGTACCACTAGGTGTCGGTGTCTATCACTATTATACCACTAGGTGTCGGTGTCTATCACTATTATACCACTAGGTGTCAGTGTCTATCACTATTATACCACTAGGTGTCAGTGTCTATCACTATTATACCACTAGGTGTCAGTGTCTATCACTATTATACCACTAGGTGTCAGTGTCTATCACTATTATACCACTAGGTGTCGGTGTCTATCACTATTATACCACTAGGTGTCGGTATCTATCACTATTATACCACTAGGTGTCGGTGTCTATCACTATTATACCACTAGGTGTCGGTGTCTATCACTATTATACCACTAGGTGTCGGTGTCTATCACTATTATACCACTAGGTGTCGGTGTCTATCACTATTATACCACTAGGTGTCAGTATCTATCACTATTGTACCACTAGGTGTCGGTGTCTATCACTATTATACCACTAGGTGTCGGTGTCTATCACTATTATACCACTAGGTGTCGGTGTCTATCACTATTATACCACTAGGTGTCGGTGTCTATCACTATAATACCACTAGGTGTCGGTGTCTATCACTATTATACCACTAGGTGTCGGTGTCTATCACTATTATACCACTAGGTGTCGGTGTCTATCACTATTATACCACTAGGTGTCGGTGTCTATCACTATTATACCACTAGGTGTCAGGTGTCTATCACTATTATACCACTAGGTGTCGGTGTCTATCACTATTATACCACTAGGTGTCGGTGTCTATCACTATTATACCACTAGGTGTCGGTGTCTATCACTATTATACCACTAGGTGTCGGTGTCTATCACTATAATACCACTAGGTGTCGGTGTCTATCACTATTATACCACTAGGTGTTGGTGTCTATCACTATTATACCACTAGATGTCAGTATCTATCACTATTATACCACTAGGTGTCGGTTGTCTATCACTATTATACCACTAGGTGTCTGGTGTCTATCACTATTAGTACCACTAGGTGGTCAGTGTCTATCACTATAATACCACTAGGTGTCGGTGTCCTATCACTATATACCACTAGGTGTCGGTTTGTCTATCACTATTATACCACTAGTGTCGGTGTCTATCACTATTATACCACTAGGTGTCGGTGTCTATCACTATTATACCACTAGGTGTCGGTGTCTATCACTATTATACCACTAGGTGTCAGTATCTATCACTATTATACCACTAGGTGTCGGTGTCTATCACTATTATACCACTAGGTGTCAGTGTCTATCACTATTATACCACTAGGTGTCAGTGTCTATCACTATTATACCACTAGGTGTCGGTGTCTATCACTATTGTACCACTAGGTGTCGGTGTCTATCACTATTATACCACTAGGTGTCGGTGTCTATCACTATTATACCACTAGGTGTCGGTGTCTATCACTATAATACCACTAGGTGTCGGTGTCTATCACTATTATACCACTAGGTGTCGGTGTCTATCACTATTATACCACTAGGTGTCGGTGTCTATCACTATTATACCACTAGGTGTCGGTGTCTATCACTATTATACCACTAGGTGTTGGTGTCTATCACTATTATACCACTAGATGTCAGTATCTATCACTATTATACCACTAGGTGTCGGTGTCTATCACTATTATACCACTAGGTGTCAGTATCTATCACTATTATACCACTAGGTGTCGGTGTCTATCACTATTATACCACTAGGTGTCGGTGTCTATCACTATTATACCACTAGGTGTCGGTGTCTATCACTATTATACCACTAGGTGTCAGTGTCTATCACTATTATACCACTAGGTGTCGGTGTCTATCACTATTATACCACTAGGTGTCGGTGTCTATCACTATTATACCACTAGGTGTCAGTGTCTATCACTATTATACCACTAGGTGTCGGTGTCTATCACTATTATACCACTAGGTGTCAGTATCTATCACTATTATACCACTAGGTGTCGGTGTCTATCACTATTATACCACTAGGTGTCGGTGTCTATCACTATTATACCACTAGGTGTTGGTTACTATTATACCACTAGGTGTCGGTGTCTATCACTATTATACCACTAGGTGTCGGTGTCTATCACTATTATACCACTAGGTGTCGGTGTCTATCACTATTATACCACTAGGTGTCGGTGTCTATCACTATTATACCACTAGGTGTCGGTGTCTATCACTATTATACCACTAGGTGTCGGTGTCTATCACTATTATACCACTAGGTGTCGGTGTCTATCACTATTATACCACTAGGTGTTGGTGTCTGTCACTATAATACCACTAGGTGTCGGTGTCTATCACTATTATACCACTAGGTGTCGGTGTCTATCACTATTATACCACTAGGTGTCGGTGTCTATCACTATTATACCACTAGGTGTCGGTGTCTATCACTATTATACCACTAGGTGTTGGTGTCTATCACTATTATACCACTAGGTGTCAGTATCTATCTCTATTATACCACTAGGTGTCGGTGTCTATCACTATTATACCACTAGGTGTCAGTATCTATCACTATTATACCACTAGGTGTCAGTATCTATCATTATTATACCACTAGGTGTCGGTGTCTATCACTATTATACCACTAGGTGTCGGTGTCTATCACTATTATACCACTAGGTGTCGGTGTCTATCACTATTATACCACTAGGTGTCGGTGTCTATCACTATTATACCACTAGGTGTCGGTGTCTATCACTATTATACCACTAGGTGTCCGTGTCTATCACTATTATACCACTAGGTGTCGGTGTCTATCACTATTATACCACTAGGTGTCGGTGTCTATCACTATTATACCACTAGGTGTCGGTGTCTATCACTATTATACCACTAGGTGTCGGTGTCTATCACTATTATACCACTAGGTGTCGGTTGTCTATCACTATTATACCACTAGGTGTCAGTATCTATCACTATTATACCACTAGGTGTCGGTTGTCTATCACTATTATACCACTAGGTGTCGGTGTCTATCACTATTATACCACTAGGTGTCGGTGTCTATCACTATTATACCACTAGGTGTCGGTGTCTATCACTATTATACCACTAGGTGTCGGTGTCTATCACTATTATACCACTAGGTGTCGGTGTCTATCACTATTATACCACTAGGTGTCGGTGTCTATCACTATTATACCACTAGGTGTCGGTGTCTATCACTATTATACCACTAGGTGTCGGTGTCTATCACTATTATACCACTAGGTGTCGGTGTCTATCACTATTCTACCACTAGGTGTCGGTGTCTATCACTATTATACCACTAGGTGTCAGTATCTATCTCTATTATACCACTAGGTGTCGGTGTCTATCACTATTATACCACTAGGTGTCAGTATCTATCACTATTATACCACTAGGTGTCAGTGTCTATCACTATTATACCACTAGGTGTCGGTGTCTATCACTATTATACCACTAGGTGTTGGTGTCTATCACTATTATACCACTAGGTGTCAGTGTCTATCACTATTATACCACTAGGTGTCCATCACTATTATACCACTAGGTGTCAGTGTCTATCACTATTATACCACTAGGTGTCGGTGTCTATCACTATTATACCACTAGGTGTCAGTGTCTATCACTATTATACCACTAGGTGTCAGTGTCTATCACTATTATACCACTAGGTGTCAGTGTCTATCACTATTACACCACTAGCTTTTTGTATCTATTACTTATATTCCCGGAAACCAACATGGATACATTCTACATAAACAATCCATGGTCATAACTTCTATAAAATTAGTACTATTTATTCATGAGGTGCGGTATAAAAACTTCTTCATATATAAAAAACCAACTGACGACATCGATGGATAGCCGAACTTTCTGATGGTTTCTAAGGATAGCCGTACTTCCCAATAGCATCTATGGATAGCCGTACTTCCCAATAGCATCTATGGATAGCCGAACTTCCCGATGACATCTATGGATAGCCGAACTTTCTGATGGTTTCTAAGGATAGCCGTACTTCCCAATAGCATCTATGGATAGCCGAACTTCCCGATGACATCTATGGATAGCCGAACTTCCTGATGGCGTCTATGGATAGCCGTACTTCCCAATAGCATCTATGGATAGCCGTACTTCCCAATAGCATCTATGGATAGCCGTACTTCCCAATAGCATCTATGGATAGCCGTACTTCCCAATAGCATCTATGGATAGCCGTACTTCCTGATGACGTGTATGGATAGCCGTACTTCCCAATAGCATCTATGAATAGCCGTACTTCCTGATGGCGTCTATGGATAGCCGTACTTCCCAATGACGTGTATGGATAGCCGTACTTCCCGATGACATCTATAGATAGCCGTACTTCCCGATGACATCTATGGATAGCCGTACTTCCTGATGACGTCTATGGATAGCCGAACTTCCCGATGACATCTATGGATAGCCGTACTTCCCGATGACGTCTATGGATAGCCGTACTTCCCAATTGCATCTATGAATAGCCATACTTCCTGATGACGTCTATGGATAGCCGTACTTCCCGATGGCGTCTATGGATAGCCGTATTTCCCAATAGTGTCTATGGATAGCCGTACTTCCCGATGACGTCTATGGATAGCCGTACTTCCCAATGGTGTCTATAGATAGCCGTACTTCCTAATGACGTCTATGGATAGCCGTACTTCCCGATGACGTCTATGGATAGCCGTACTTCCCAATGGCGTTTATGCATAGCCGTACTTCCCGATGGCATCTATAAATTGCCGTACTTCCTGACGTCATCTATGGATAGCCATACTTCCAGATGAGATCTATGGATAGCCATACTTCCCGATGGCGTCTATGGATAGCCGTACTTCCCGATGGTGTCTATGGATAGCTGTACTTCCCAATGGTGTCTATGGATAGCCATACTTCCCGATGGCGTCTATGGATAGCCGTACTTCCTGATGGCGTCTATGGATAGCCGTACTTCCCGATGACGTCTATGGATAGCCGTACTTCCCGATAGCGTCTATGGATAGCAGTACTTCCCAATGACGTCTATGGATAGCCATACTCCCTGATGGCGTCTATGGATAGCCGTACTTCCCAATGACATCTATTGATAGACATACTTCCCGATGACATCTATGGATAGCCATACTTCCTGATGACGTCTATGGATAGCCGTACTTCCCAATGGTGTCTATGGATAGCTGTACTTCCCAATGGTGTCTATGGATAGCCATACTTCCCGATGGCGTCTATGGATAGCCGTACTTCCTGATGGCGTCTATGGATAGCCGTACTTCCCGATGACGTCTATGGATAGCCGTACTTCCCGATGACGTCTATGGATAGCCGTACTTCCCGATGGCGTCTATGGATAGCCGTACTTCCCGATGGCGTCTATGGATAGCCGTACTTCCCAATGACGTGTATGGATAGCCGTACTTCCCAATGGCGTTTATGCATAGCCGTACTTCCCGATGGCATCTATAAATTGCCGTACTTCCTGACGTCATCTATGGATAGCCATACTTCCAGATGAGATCTATGGATAGCCATACTTCCCGATGGCGTCTATGGATAGCCGTACTTCCTGATGGCGTTTATGCATAGCCGTACTTCCCGATGGCGTCTATGGATTGCCGTACTTCATGACGTCATCTTTGGATAGCCATATTTCTAGATGAGATCTATGGATAGCCATACTTCCCGATAGCGTCTATGGATAGCCGTACTTCCTGATGGCGTTTATGCATAACCGTATTTCCCGATGAGATCTATGGATAGCCGTACTTCCCAATGACATCTATGGATAGCCGTACTTCTCTATGGCGTCTATTGATAGCCATACTTCCTGATGGCGTCTAAGGATAGCCGTACGTCACGATGACGTGTATGGATAGCCGTACTTCACGATGACGTGTATGGATAGCCGTACTTCCCGATGACATCTATGGATAGCCATACTTCCTGATGACGTCTATGGATAGCCGTACTTCCCAATGACATCTATGAATATAAGCCTATATATAAGTGAGCCTTAGAGACAAGGCACTTACCTGACCTCTAGCCTTACCTGCTGTTGGTAAAAGTCTGTCTTCTCTGCTGGCTGGTGAAGGGCTGTCTTCTCTGCTGTTTGGTAAACTGTTGTCTTCTCTGCTGGTCGGTAAAGGGCTGTCTTTTCTGCTGTTTGGTAAACTGTTGTCTTCTATGCTGGTCGGTAAAGGGCTGTCTTCTCTGCTGGTTGGTAAACTGCTTTCTTCTCTGCTGGTCGGTAAAAGGCTGTCTTCCATGCTGGTTGGTAAACTGTTGTGTTCTCTGCTGGTTGGTAAAGGGCTGTCTTCTCTGCTGGTCGGTGAAGGGCTGTCTTCTCTGCTGTTTGGTAAACTGTTGTCTTCTCTGCTGGTCGGTAAAGGGCTGTCTTTTCTGCTGTTTGGTAAACTGTTGTCTTCTATGCTGGTCGGTAAAGGGCTGTCTTCTCTGCTGGTTGGTAAACTGCTTTCTTCTCTGCTGGTCGGTAAAAGGCTGTCTTCCATGCTGGTTGGTAAACTGTTGTCTTCTCTGCTGGTCGGTAAATGGTTGTCTTCTCTGCTGGTTGGTAAAGGGCTATCTTCTCTGGTGTTAGGTAAAGGGCTGTCTTCTCTGCTGGTCGGTAAAGGGTTGTCTTCTCTGCTGGTCAGTAAAGGGCTGTCTTCTCTGCTGGTCGGTAAAGAGTTGTCTTCTCTGCTGGTCGGTAAAGGGCTGTCTTCTCTGCTGGTCGGTAAAGGGCTGTCTTCTCTGCTGGTCGGTAAAGGGCTGTCTTCTCTGCTGGTCGGTAAAGGGCTGTCTTCTCTGCTGGTCAGTAAAGGGCTGTGTTCTCTGCTGGTCGGTAAAGGGTTGTCTTCTCTGCTGGTCAGTAAAGGGCTGTGTTCTCTGCTGGTCGGTAAAGGGTTGTCTTCTCTGTTGGTCAGTAAAGGGCTGTCTTCTCTGCTGGTTGGTGAAGGGCTGTCTTCTCTGCTGGTCGGTAAAGGGTTGTCTTCTCTGCTGGTCAGTAAAGGGTTGTCTTCTCTGCTGGTCGGTAAAGGGCTGTCTTCTCTGCTGGTCGGTAAAGGGCTGTCTTCTCTGCTGGTCGGTAAAGGGTTGTTTTCTCTGCTGGTTGGTAAAGGGCTGTCTTCTCTGCTGGTCGGTAAAGGGCTGTCTTCTCTGCTGGTTGGTAAAGGGTTGTCTTCTCCGCTGATTGGTAAAAGGTTGTCTTCTCTGCTGGTCAGTAAAGGGTTGTCTTCTCCGCTGGTCGGTAAAGGGCTGTATTCTCTGCTGGTCGGTAAATGGTTGTCTTCTCTGCTGGTTGGTAAAGGGCTATCTTCTCTGGTGTTAGGTAAAGGGTTGTCTTCTCTGTTGGTCAGTAAAGGGCTGTGTTCTCTGTTGGTTGGTAAAGGGCTGTCTTCTCTGCTGGTCAGTAAAGGGCTGTCTTCTCTGCTGGTCGGTAAAGGGTTGTCTTCTCTGCTGGTCGGTAAAGGGCTGTCTGCTCTGCTGGTCAGTAAAGGGCTGTCTTCTCTGCTGGTCAGTAAAGGGCTGTCTTCTCTGCTGGTCGGTAAAGGGTTGTCTTCTCTGCTGGTCGGTAAAGGTCTGTCTTCTCTGCTGGTCGGTAAAGGGTTGTCTTCTCTGCTGGTCGGTAAAGGGCTGTCTGCTCTGCTGGTCAGTAAAGGGCTGTCTTCTGTGCTGGTTGGTAAAGGGCTGTCTTCTGTGCTGGTTGGTAAAGGGCTATCTTCTCTGGTGTTAGGTAAAGGGTTGTCTTCTCTGCTGGTCAGTAAAGGGTTGTCTGCTCTGCTGGTCAGTAAAGGGCTGTCTTCTCTGGTGTTAGGTAAAGGGTTGTCTTCTCCGCTGGTCGGTAAAGGGTTGTCTGCTCTGCTGGTCAGTAAAGGGCTGTCTTCTCTGGTGTTAGGTAAAGGGTTGTCTTCTCCGCTGGTCGGTAAAGGGTTGTCTGCTCTGCTGGTCAGTAAAGGGCTGTCTTTCCTGCTGATTGGTAAAGGGCTGTCTTCTCTGGTTGGTAAAGGGCTGTCTTCCCTGCTGGTTGGTAAAGGGCTGTCTTCTCTGCTGGTCGGTAAAGGGCTGTCTTCTCTGGTTGGTAAAGGGCTGTCTTCCCTGCTGGTTGGTAAAGGGCTGTCTTCTCTGCTGGTCGGTAAAGTGCTGTCTTCTCTGCTGGTTGGTGAAGGGCTGTCTTCTCTGCTGGTCAGTAAAGGGCTGTGTTCTCTGCTGGTCGGTAAAGGGCTATCATCTCTGCAGGTTGGTAAAGGGTTGTCTTCTCTGCTGGTCGGTAAAGGGTTGTCTTCTCTGCTGGATGGTAAAGGGTTGTCTTCTCTGGTGTTAGGTAAAGGGCTGTCTTCTCTGCTGGTCGGTAAAGGGTTGTCTGCTCTGCTGGTCAGTAAAGGGCTGTCTTCCCTGCTGATTGGTAAAGGGTTCTCTTCTCTGCTGGTCGGTAAAGTGCTGTCTTCTCTGGTTGGTAAAGGGCTGTCTTCTCTGCTGGTCAGTGAAGGGTTGTCTTCCCTGCTGGTTGGTAAAGGGTTGTCTTCTCTGCTGGATGGTAAAGGGTTGTCTTCTCTGCTGGTTGGTAAAGGGCTGTCTTCTCTGCTGGTTGGTAAAGGGTTGTCTTCTCTGCTGGTTGGTAAAGGGCTGTCTTCTCTGGTGTTAGGTAAAGGGCTGTCTTCTCTGCTGGTCGGTAAAGGGCTGTCTTCTCTGCTGGTCAGTAAAGGGTTGTCTTCTCTGCTGGTCAGTAAAGGGCTGTCTTCCCTGCTGATTGGTAAAGGGTTCTCTTCTCTGCTGGTTGGTAAAGGGCTGTCTTCTCTGGTCGGTAAAGGGTTCTCTTCTCTGCTGGTTGGTAAAGGGCTGTCTTCTCTGGTCGGTAAAGGGTTGTCTTCCCTGCTGGTTGGTAAAGGGTTGTCTTCTCTGCTCATTGTTAAAGGGTTGTGTGGTGTCCCAGCACAAGGTGCTGTTCCCTGGCACCTTAGTATGGTGTCTTATGTCACGCGTTTAGTATTGACCAGTCACAGGTGCCTAAACACCCCTGTGATGCCTACCATTAGCCTGCCTACCACCGGAGTGGTGTGACAAACAGGATTCAAACCTCGCTGCTGTCTACAAAGATTCCTGCTTAAAAATGTACAGTTTTTGATATTTTTGTGTGGTGCGTTTTCTGTGCAGTACACTCTGGACATTGCGCTACGTCTCCCTTTAAAGTATTTCCTGCCAAAAGTGTTTGGAACTATGGAAAAGGCCGCCCTAAAGGGAACTGTGTTTGCCTGACCGCCTAAACCGCCATTTGCCCTGAAGATAACTATTGCCCCAACCAGGATTCTACAAGTGAGAGAGCAAAGGACTGTGTTTTTTGTACAAACATGTTTTTTGCCCCACTGGGGTTATACTACGGTGTGCCAGCGCAGTCAACCATTTTTCACTGCGTCATCAGTGACTGTACCGCCCATTCAGGAGTTAAGTACCGCCATCTTACTCCTCCAAACCAGCCGCTTCACAAGTGCATTACAAGTCTCCTACAGCCCAGGATCTTCTGATTTCTTCACAGGAACTCCTTTCCGGCACCCTCAGCTCTTCTTTAAGCTCCACCATGTCCACTCCAACAACCAGCAAGCCACTGGAACTTCGGCTACGGCATCAGTGTCTTCAGATCCACCAGTGTCCTCCATTGCAGCTACATCCTCAGTTCCCGCAGCTGCAGCTCACTCACCTTGCCTCTATCTTCCTACACCCGGCTAACCTGCCATCTTACCGGGGTACCCCAAGAACACTGGCCCATTTCAGTGAAAAGCTGCGCAGATCACTCCAATTTCTCTCCTTATCTCCTGAGCAGCAGGTGGAGCTTCTGCTAGACCAACTAGAAGGACCAGCAGCTGAGAAGGTCCGCACCTGGGCGCCCGCTCACGAAACCAGCATTAATGCCATCCTAAACAAGCTGAGAGACGAGATCCAGTCACCCTCTGAAGTAAGACTCAGGTTCTATGACAGACGCCAGAAGCCAGGTGAGACCCTCAGAGACTATGCACTCGCACTACACGCTGCCTTCAGAGCTGTACTCCAACTAGACACCATCACACCTGCTGATGCAGAGCGCATCGTCATGGACAGAATCATAGAGGGAGTAGATTCCAGGTCCACACAGGATAGACTCCGGGACTTAGCCAAACAGAACCCCGGCTTATCTTTCAGTGAATTTAAACCCTCGCTCTTAAAGGGGTTATCCAGCGCTACAAAAACATTTCCACTTTCCCCCTACTGTTGTCTCCAGTTTGGGTGGAGTTTTGAAACTCAGTTCCATTGAAGTAAATGGAGCTTAATTGCAAACCGCACCTGAACTGGAGACAACAGTAGGGGGAAAAGTGGCCATGTTTTTGTAGCGCTGGATAACCCCTTTAAATCACTGAGTCTCCCAGGTGCTAGTGAAACACATACAGAGTTAACTTATGCACCCCCATCTCTCCCAGTTCTGGCCTGTGCACCTGTCCCTCCAGTGCTCACTGATGCCAGAAGCTATGGCAGAGACTCTGAAAACCGTTTGCCAGGCACTCAACGACTTGCAAACTCAGCCTGCACCTCACTCCAGGGAATCCTCTAGTAGCAGACCACTATGCCCTGAGCCACGAGTCCGCCTTCCTAGTCCAGGTCAGCCCCCGCCAAGGAGAGACCCCCCCCCACCTATGACAGACCTTACTGCACCTCTTGGAAGAGAACTGGCCACTACTGCAGGGGATGCTTCCAGTTAAATGGGATGTCCCCGAGGAGAAGGACCAAGGGCCCCCCTGCCACCACACTGCCCCCCCTCCCTCTTGTGAACGCAAGCAGTGTTTTGCTTGCGGTCACAAGAGGCTGTTCCCCCGTCTGACGTGCGACTCCTGGCTCCCCGGCTCGTTCCCGTCCCTGGCAGCACACGCGTCAGTAATCTCTGTGTGTGCCGGGGAAGTACTTCCTGCGCAGGGAGCATCGATAACAAGCGCCCCTGAGCCAGAAGTAAGATCCCCAGCGCACACAGAGCTCACTGGTGTGTGTGCTGCCCTGGACGGGACCGAGCCGGGGAGCCAGGAGTCACACGTCACACGGGGACCGAGCCTGCAGAAGAGAGACACGGCGGGGGAGCGAGTTGCAGGGGAATGGTTTTTTTGTTTTTTGTTTTTTTCTGCTTTGCACAGGGGGGGGCGCAATCTATAAGGGGGATACATGGGGGGCATCTATAAGGGGGATAACACAAGGGGGCCATCTATAAGGGAGATAACACAAGGGGGCCATCTATAAGGGGGATAACACAAGGGGGCCATCTATAAGGGAGATAACACAAGGGGGCCATCTATAAGAGGGATAACATTGGGGGGCCATCTATAAGGGGAAATACACAGGGGCGTATACAATAGGGCATGCACAGAGGGATGCATGTACTATAGTGGTCTACACAGAGGGGGGCATATACTATAAGGGGTAATACTAGAGATGAGCGAACATGCTGGTCAGAGCTTGGTACTCGATGGAGTATTAGGGTACTCGATGGAGTATTAGGGTACTGGATGGAGTATTAGGGTACTCCATGGTTCTCGTTACTCGGACGAGCATCTCGCGATACTTGAGGAGATCTCATTATCAGTTTCCTGTAAGTTTGGGCGCTATTTCTCAGCCAATAAACATGCAGGAGACTCTTTGGTACATCCTGAGATCACGTGGGACCCATACATGTTGATAGCAGCGATTGGTTGGCCAGATCAGATGACCCTGCCATATAAAACTGGGCGGGGGCAGTGCTGGCTTCAGACGCATGCTGTGAGAGATCAGGGAGAGAGCTGCTGCTGGTCAGGGAGAGTGTCAGTGTAGGATATAGCCTTCCAGTAGGCCGGGTATATACCAGCAACACAAACACACAGACCTTTTCAGGGCTTCAAAGCTTTTATTATTACTATTACTACAGACTGCTGGCTGGGAGTTGCAGTGCAGCTACCACGATTTCACCAGCACACTGTGGTGACCGGCTGCTGGCAGAAAGGGGACATTAGGTGTTGTATACACACCCCTAAGAAGTGCTCAGTGTTCTCCTTTATGATTTTGGGGCTGGTGGTCCTGGTGTACTGCACTGTGTTGCTGGGATTTGTAGTACACCTGCATAGAACTTACTTTACTGCTCATATTGTATTGGGGTGACAAAGCGTGTACAGTTGTTGCCCATACCAGTTAACACCACCTAAACTAGTGTGTACTGCACTGTATAGCTGGCATTTGTAGTGCATCCTGCATAGAACTTCACTGCTCATTGTAAGGGGGTGTCACAGCGTGTGTGTATACAGTAGTTCCGGCCAATACCAGATTGTACCGTACAGCCCCCCCTAAACTAGTGGGTACTACACTGTATTGCTGGGATTTGTAGTACACCTGCATAAAACTTCACTGCTTATTGTAAGGGGGTATCCCAGCGTGTGTCTAGGTCCAGCCACTACCAGATTGTACCGTACAACCCCCCTAAACTAGTGGGTACTACACTGTATTGCTGGGATTTGTAGTACACTACCCCTCAAGTGATGATCCCTTTGCATGATACAATTGCCAGATCCTCAAGGATCAAAGTCAAATTCAAAATCAAAACAGCGGTGGGGGGAGAGGTGGTGAGTCACATTATGCAGGGAATGCAGTCAAATTGAAAATCGAAAGGGTGGTGGCCGGGGTAGAAGTCAGTAGTTACATTACGCAGGGAATGTTACCCCAACTGCTGCAGTCAAATTGAAAATCAAAAGGGTGCTGGGGGTTGTTGGCTACTGCTGGACCTTAACTGGCATCCATGTTGACTACTGCTGGGCCTTCACTGGCATCCATGTAGACTACTGCTGGGCCTTCACTGGCATCCATGTTGACTACTGGTTTTGGACAACACAGATTACTGGGTGTTCACCCTCCTGGACCCTTGGTAGAAACCGCACTTTCCCACTCTCATTCCTGCCCAGGAACGCAGTATGAGAGTGAATCAGTATCAACAGGCCCTGGTGCAGAAGCTGAAAATGTACTTCCCATCTGACACCACTAGCGCCAGAGGACGTGGTTCTGTGGGCCAAAGAGCGGGGGAGAGGAGGGGTGGAGCCGGCAGCTTGTCAAGGGGCAGGGGACACTCTCCAAGGGCTTTGACAGTTTCATGGCACCCCAGCAAGACTATGTCACTTGTCATACGGAGAAGAAAAGATAACATATGTTTTGAGGTCAGCACTCAGACGAATATGTAATAATGTCTCCTGGCTTGATTGCCCGAAACTTTTGAGCACGGAGAGACTTCCCCTGGACTCCGGGGTATCATGTACAAAAAGAAGAAGACAGATTCCTCTCCAGCTCAGATAATATTGAATGCTTTATTGGACATACATATAACACCGACGCGTTTCAGACCCTCTGGATCCTTAGTCATGGTTTTCTGTGTAAAAGGACATAGACAACAATAACCATCTCCGTAAAATTAGTGACATCAATTAGTTCCACAATAAAATGAATTCATTAGTTTGTTAAATGACATAAAATTCTACAATTGGACAAGACAGATATGTGTACATACATATAACTTCCCATCCCCGTTATACCAGCAAGTACATATTTGTTGGTGTGTTGGGATATGATGTTAAAGTAATTGAATGTATTTCTCAAAAGCTGATAATATATCCTATGTCTTGTATATATGCTTCCCCAATATCTACTACTTCATGTACTTCCTCAATATCCATTACTATATCATATTTCATGTGTCTAATTGAATCATATCTATATGTAGCAAAATAAGACAAAGATGAACGGAGGAGTAGACATGAAATACCTTAGATGTATTCTGCTGTATGCATAACGCCCATAGGAAAGACCGATGAGGTGAATTACTGCGAGGAATCATATATGTATCATAATTATTATATCACCCTGTATACCATAGAGCCATACACAATACACAATACATGTCGGCATGGCATGATTATGATAATTATGTAACCCTATGTGCCATATATCCATATATAATATATACTCGGCAGAGCTATAAATATATCACCCTGTATACTAAAAATCCGTATATATTACACAGAGCATGTCAACACAACATGGTTAATAATCACACATACATACTAAAAATCCATGTGCAGTATACAGGGCATATCTACACAAACATAGTTGATGATCGTTCAGTGATAGGCTCTACATATAAGAGTATATAGATGAATTGGAGTACTGCGATACAATATACATGTACAGGCTAGGTTCACACTCTGTATCTGTGCGGCTGTATTGCGGGCGGTAAATCATCAGCCGGATTTTTCCGGTTCATGCGTACGCTGGAAACTATAGGATATACGGCTGCACAGTGCACACTATGTATGAATCTACGGCCCGATCGTAAACGGACCCGTAAAAAATGAACAAGACCATTGTTTGCGGCTGGAAATGCGGCCGAGGATTGACAGGCGGTCCGCACGGAGTACTTCAAAAATAGCCGGCAATGATGCCGAATGCCGATGCCTCTAATAGTTAATATATTAAATTAATAAAACACATTTTCTTTGTAATAAAGTCCCTTTCGTTGGTCAATAATTTAATTCTAACGAATCCATCATTGTGCAATTAAATATACTGTTAAAATAAATAGATATATAAATAAATGTATATTTATATATATATTTATTTTTTGACAGTATATTTAATTGCACAATGATGGATTCGTTAGAATTAAATTATTGAACAACGAAACTGAATTTATTTCATCGAAAATGTGTTTTATTAATTAAATATTAATTAGTACAGGAAGCTCCAGTAAGCCGTTAATTCATATTGCCGGCAATAGAGCTTTCTGTACTAATCATCACTTTACTTTAATGAAAACATCAAATGTTTCTTCTAATTATGTTATGACAATAGCATTATTAGAAGAAACATTTAGAATCATATGTGCGCTCAGCTGATTGGCTGATCGGCTGAGCGCACATATAATGAGCCGGTCCGCAGTACAGTCACTTCATTGTGCTGCGGACCAGCGAAGAGGACACATCGGGGTGAGTATAGAGCTCTCCCTACCCCCTCCCCAGCACTGCACCCCTCCCAGCAAGGAAGGGGGGGTCAGTTAACCCCTTCCTTGCTGGGATGGGTGCAGTCTGACATCAGTCTGGCCCCCAAGGGGTTAAGGGGGATGCAATACATCCTCCCTTAACCCCTTGGGGGCCAGACTGTAAGCAGCGATCTGTAAAGATGCTGCATACTGTAAGGAGCACAACACCGCTCACAATGATGGGTGTTGTGCTACTGTTTGTGTGTTTCTCCCTTTTTGTTTTTCAGATATCGGTATCCTGGGGATTACGTCGGATTCCGTGGACTACGTCAATGACCAGCGGTTATTTGTTGTTGTTTTTTAATAAAATGGTCAATGAGGGGTGTGGGGGTGTTTTTATTTGAATAAAAAAATTTTTTAACTTGTGTCTTGTCTTTATTTCTTTACTTTATAGACTTAGTAGTGGAAGCCGTCTAATAGACGGAATCCATTACTAAGTTGGGGCCTAGTATTAGCCGGTATAAAATGGCAAACACTAACCCCCTATTATTACCCCAGTACCCAATGCCACCAGGGGTACTGGGAAGAGCCGGGTGCCAGTGGTCCCGGAGCGTCAAATATGGCGCTCCTGGACCGGGCGGTAGCAGGCTGGTAATGCGTTTTTTTTTTTTAAATAAATAAATAATTAAAAGAAAAACGCATAGGGTCCCCCCTATTTTTATAACCAGCCGGGTTAAAAACCAAATGACAGCAGCCTGGTAACACGAGGGTGGGAAGAGCCATTGGTTTAGGCCCTCCCCAGCCTAAATCTTACCAGCCTGCTGCCGCCCGGTCCAGGAGCGCCAATATTGACGCTCCGGGACCACTGGCACCCGGCTCTTCCCAGTACCCCTGGTGGCATTGGGTACTGGGGTAATAATAGGGGGTTAGTGTTAGCCATTTTATACCGGCTAATACTAGGCCCCAACTTAGTAATGGATTCCGTCTATTAGACGGCTTCCACTACTAAGTCTATAAAGTAAAGAAATAAAGACAAGACACAAGTTAAAAAAATTTTTTATTCAATTAAAAACACCCCCACACCCCTCATTGACCATTTTATTTAAAAAAAACAACAAACAACCGCTGGTCATCGACGTAGTCCACGGAATCCGACGTAATCCCCAGGATACCGATATCTGAAAAACAAAAAGGGAGAAACACACAAAAAACACACAAACAGGAGCACAACACCCATCATTGTGAGCGGTGTTGTGCTCCTTACAGTATGCAGCATCTTTACAGATCGCTGCTTACAGTCTGGCCCCCAAGGGGTTAAGGGAAGATGTATTGCATCCCCCTTAACCCCTTGGGGGCCAGACTGATGCCAGACTGCACCCATCCCAGCAAGGAAGGGGTTAAGTGACCCCCCTTCCTTGCTGGGAGGGGTGCAGTGCTGGGGAGGGGGTGGGGAGAGCTCTATACTCACCCCGATGTGTCCTCTTCGCTGGTCCGCAGCACAATGAAGTCACTGTACTGCGGACCGGCTCATTATATGTGCGCTCAGCCAATCAGCCAATCAGCTGAGCGCACATATAATTCTAAATGTTTCTTCTAATAATGCTATTGTGATAACATAATTAGAAGAAATATTTGATGTTTTAATTAAAGTAAAGTGATGATTAGTACAGAAAGCTCTATTACCGGCAATATGAATTAACGGCTTATGGAGCTTCCTGTACTAATTAATATTTAATTAATAAAACACATTTTCGATTAAATAAAATCAGTTTCATTGTTCAATAATTTAAATCTACTAATCCATCATTTTGCAATTAAATATACTGTCAAAAACTAAATATATATATAAATATACATTTATTTATATATCTATTTATTTTAACAGTATATTTAATTGCAAAATGATGGATTCGTTAGAAATAAATTATTGAACAATGAAAGGGACTTTATTACAACGAAAATGTGTTTTATTAATTCAATATAATAACCATGAGAGACATCGGCATTAGTGCAGAGGATCGCAAACCCAGGTAATAGCGATTCCTGTAAACTGTTTCCCTGCCTTCCCAGATGCATCCAGAGGTGTTTCCATCACTTTCTTAAGATTTTATTTGTTATTTTTAGTTGAACCAGATTTCCAAGTAAATGACCGTATGTTTTCAGCCGCATGTCTATTTTTTCCCACGGCCGGAGTTTCATCCGCACATTTACAGCCGCATAAAAAATACAGCTGCACACATACATAGTGTGAACATAGCCTTATTGTTACATACCCAACCTGAGCAAACTCACAAAGGAAACACAAAAAGGGACAGGAAAGATAATAGAGACTAACAGAAAATAAATAAAAAAATAAAAAAAAAGGAAAATGTTATGTGTCCATAGATGAAAAGAACAGTACACAACCCAAAAGTAATAATAGATGAAAAAATATGAAAAAATATAATAATGAAGTATTAAAGGGTAAGTTATAGGGCACAAGATACCAAATTAATACAAATACATCAGATCATTTTTGATGTTCAATCCCTTTGGTGCCCTGGTCCCTAACCTAAAAATCCACTCCGCTTCATTGAGCAATAGCTTTTTCCTCCAATTACCCCCTCGGATTGGTTTGACTACCTTGTCAATGGCATAACACTCAAACGTATCTAAATTGCCTCCATGTTCTTGGACAAAATGTCTTGAGGCACCAGAAAGCTGTACACTGTTCTTTTTAATGCCATATATATGTTCAGCTATCCTGAATTTTAATTTTCGGATTGAACACCCCACCTATAAAAGGTTGCAACTCTTGCAACCTATTATGTATGTCACGTGGTCCGAGTCACATGAAAGATTGTGTTTAATGTCATAAACTTTATTCTCATCACTGGATTTAAAATTCATATGTATTCCTGTGAACTTGCACATGCCACACCGAGGTGTGTTGCAGGGGTGAAAACCTCCTGTTTTAAGTGACTTTGTTTCCATTTTGGGGCTTCTGTATAGGCTTGGGGACAACATCATACCCAGAGATGGACTTCTTCTAGATATGAAATGGCAGCCCTCATCCAGAATAGATGCCCAATCTGTATCTTGTTTCAAAATCCCCAGGTTTTTCTGAATTATATTTTTAATAGCCAAAAATTCCTTATTGAATGGGGTACAGAAGTAAACTCCCCTATTGTGTCCACTTTCATTGTCTCTCTTTTTCTTGTCTTTAGTTTTATCCAGAAGCTCTCTTCTGTCCGTCCTGCTCGCTATCCTGCGGGCTCTAGTTAGAATGGCAGGGGAATATCCCCTCTCTTTTAATCTATCTTCTGTCTCCTTCAGTTGTACATGTGCCATATTTGGATCTGAACATGCCCTAATTGTTCTAATAAATTCACCAACCGGAATGGCCCTAATCGTATGCTTGGGATGTTCACTCTCCGCATGTAAAACCGTATTTCCGGCTGTGGGTTTTCTATAAAGGGACGTTGATACCCGCCCCTCTACAGGATCCCCCTCTAACCTGAGATCTAGAAAAGACAGAGTCTTTTCTTCCACTTCGAAAGTAAATCTGAGATTATAATCATTCTGGTTGAGCATGTCCACAAAGGGTGGTATGGACGACACATCGCCCGACCAAACAATGAGTATGTCGTCGATGTATCGTCCATACCACCCAATGTCCCCCACAAATGGATTATCTTCAATGAAAATGACTTTCTCTTCCCACCATGACATAACCAGGTTAGCGAGAGACGGTGAGAATTTAGCCGCCATTGGGGCCCCGGTGACTTGGAGGTAATACGTATTATCAAACATAAAAAAATTATGCGAAAGTAAAAATTCCGTTACCTCTTTGATAAACTCGCTAAACTCCTCTGTATATTTGCCATATTTGTAAAGGTGATGACCTATGGCTGCAATGGCTATTGGATGTGGGATGGAGGAGTAAAGTCACACTACATCACATGTGACCCAAGTGTTTTTTTGCGGTCCAAGTAAAATCCCTAAATATTTTCAGGACCTCTTTGCTGTCTTTCAGGAAACCTGGTGTCCTACAAACCAGTGGTTGTAACAGTGTATCTAGCCATGAACATAGGTTTTCGTTCAAAGAACCTATGCTGGCTATAATAGGTCTCAGAGGTGGAGGTACAATGCCCTTATGGACCTTCGGTAGTCCATGAAATATAGGAGTGACAGGATTCTCAGGGATTAGAAATTTGGCTTCTCTTTCACTAAAGAAACCTTCATTTATACCTTTGTTCACTAGAGAATTTCTGAATTTTTCTGTGGGGTCATGTGATAGTTTCCTATACGTTGTTTTGTCGTTTAATATAGAAAGGACACTATTTTTGTAGTCTTCACTATCCAGAACCACCACCTTGCCCCCCTTGTCTGCATTCCTAATAACAAGATGGTCATTCTCCATAAGATTTTTAATGGCCATCTTCTGCTTCATACTGATGTTGAAGCCTTTGTGCTTGTTTTTACATCTCTCATAAAGGAGTGTGAGATCTCGTTCTATCGTGTCCTTCTATTAAGTCCTCTACACAAAATTTCGGTTTGTTCTACTGTAAGTACATGAGAAGAAAGATTTACAATATTATCATATGTTTTACTCACTAGAAGATGGAATGACATTGGCTACTATCTCTGTTTCAGGCAGGCAAGATATTTGGGCTGATCCATCGTTATGGAAATCCCACACCATTTCCTCTATTTCTTCTTTGGTTTCGTGGTTCGGTTTTTTGTTTGTGTTTCCTACCCGCCCTCCTTTTCCGTTTTTTGACTGTGCTGCCGATCTTTCTGAGGGGGCCGATATGGCAGTGGACATTTCCCTATCTGTGGAGGTTCTATCTGAATCCGAAGATTCTGCCTCCGTTGTGGAGAATGTTACACGTGGTGTGTCTTTGTTGGAACGGGGTTTCCTATTCTTTTTCATTATGGACCTAGGTGTGTATCCTTCTCTTTCTTCCATCCAATTATATACTTTATTGTATTTATAGTCATTTTGATCCCTTGCAAATTTTGACTTTTTTACCCCTACTATAATATTCTCCAGTTTTTTAGGGAATCATTCATCCTTTCATTTAGCTCATTATAACCTTGGAGGGTATGAAAAGAAGCTAGTTCTTCCCAGGTGGCATCTATCTCCCTTTTGATTTCCACTAATCTGATGTCTTCAAATTCTATTATTAGGGCCATAATTTTATTAGAACATTCTGTGAGTGCCAGTTCCCATCCTCTAACAAATTCGTCATTAAATACAAAAGTGGGTTTCTTTTTGAGTCTAAGTCCCCTTGGTATCATCTGTTTAGCTATATATTGTTTAAGGGAATTGGCATCCCCCCATGTACGTAATTCCGCAGTGGAGAGCTTCTCCAGCTTTTTGAAGAGTGTTTTCATATCCCCTGTTTCCTGTTCATCTACTGTATTAAAAACCTCTTCTATTCTGATGATACGTTGTTCATATGTAGGAGACCTCTCCTCTGTGCTAAGACTCTGTGTCTCCATTGCAATCTTATACTCCTCCCCCCCTGTGTTGCCCCTGGCTCACGTAACTGCTGGTATAACTAATACAAAGTGCACACAAATATCACCAATATAAAAACAAAAAACTCTCCTTACAGAGATGTATTTGAATGCGGAGACAGTTGTGGTAACAAATAGTTATAAACACGTCTCTACAACAATGTAGATAGGTGCCAAAAATCAACCTTGGCTGTTGGTATATTCTTATTTCCTTTCCAAATGACCAACAGGTGTAATACAATGATTATCATCACAGTCCTGGTGCACGGCCTTAGTCCATTATACGGAGAAGAAAAGACAACATATGTTTTGAGGTCAGCACTCAGACGAATATGTAATAATGTCTCCTGGCTTGATTGCCCGAAACTTTTGAGCACGGAGAGACTTCCCCTGGACTCCGGGGTATCATATACAAAAAGAAGAAGACAGATTCCTCTCCAGCTCAGATAATATTGAATGCTTTATTGGACATACATATAACACCGACGCGTTTCAGACCCCACTGGGTGCTTAGTCGTGGTTTTCTGTGTAAAAGGACATAGACAACAATAACCATCTCCGTAAAATTAGTGACATCAATTAGTTCCACAATAAAATGAATTCATTAGTTTGTTAAATGACATAAAATTCTACAATTGGACAAGACAGATATGTGTACATACATATAACTTCCCATCCCCGTTATACCAGCAAGTACATATTGTCAACCGTCCCCAGTCTAGACAGAGTACGGGGGAAGCCTTCAGGAAGATGGTGAGGGAGTACCTTACTGACCATACCAACGTCCTTCCCCATTACTCTGCTACCTACAACTACTGGGTTTCAAAGCTGGATACGTGGTCCCAACTGGCGCTTTACGCCTTGGAGGTGCTGTGCTGCCCTGCCGCTAGCGTGTTGTCAGAGCAGGTCTTCAGTGCAGCTGGTGCCATCATCACTCATAAGCGCACCCACCTGTCCACTGACAGCGCTGACAGGCTGACGTTTATAAAAATGAACAAAGCCTGGATTTCACCTGAATCCAACTGTCCACCCGGGGAAAGCAGATTCTTGGTATCTCCTCTCCTCCTCCTCTTCCTACAATTCTCAGCCAACTGCGAAGTCTTCTTCTGCCATGCAGGGTCTGGCCTAACTATTGGGAGGCTCAATTGCTTCCTCACTCACTCCTAATGGTTCTCTGTGTCCTCACTGCCATGCTCTGACGTCACACTACGTCTGCGGAGGAGCGGGACTGGTTGACGGGGGGCCGCCGATCGCACCAATTTTTTGTGGACTCACTTGTAATGGCTCTTTGTTTGGCCTAATTTTTGGGAGCCTCACTAGCTTCCTCACTCACTTGAAATGGCTCTCTGAGTGTTCAAGGCCCTGCAGTGTCTGGCCTAGTTTTAGGGAGCCTCACTAGGTGTGCCTGCCCTTGCCTCCTTTTTGCTGGGCCTTAACTGGCATCCATGTTGGCTACTGCTGGGCCTTTACTGGCATCCATGTTGACTACTGCTGGGCCTTTACTGGCATCCATGTTGACTACTGCTCTGTCTGCCCTTGTTTTTTATTTTTTTATTTTTTTTATTATTTGTATAGCGCACACAGATTCCGCAGCTTCACCTATCTATATGTTTTTGGGTGTGGGAGGAAACCGGAGTACCCGGAGGAAACCCACGCAAACACGAAGAGAACATACAAACTTTTTGCAGATGTTGTCCTTTCGTTGTCTTTGAACCCAGGACTCCAGCACTGCAAGGCTACAGTGCTAACCACTGAGCCACAGTGCTGCCCTTGCCTTCATGTTGGCTACTGCTGGGCCTTTACTGGCATCCATGTTGACTACTGCTGACTACTGTGGTGCCTGCCCTTGCCTCCATGTTGGCTACTGCTTGGCCTTAACTGGCATCCATGTTGACTACTGATGACTACTGGTGTGCCTGCCCTTGCCTCCATGTTGGCTACTGCTGGGCCTTAACTGGCATCCATGTTGACTACTGATGACTACTGGTGTGCCTGCCCTTGCCTCCATGTTGGCTACTGCTGGGCCTTAACTGGCATCCATGTAGACTACTGATGACTACTGGTGTGCCTGCCCTTGCCTCTATGTTGTCTACTGCTGATCCTGCCTGGCCTCCATGTTAACTACTGTTGCTCCTGCCTGGACTCCATGTTGGTTACTGTTGCTCCTGCCTGGCCTCCATGTTGGTTACTGTTGCTCCTGCCTGGCCTCCATGTTGGTTACTCTTGCTCCTGCCTGGCCTCCATGTTGGCTATTGCTGATCCCGGCAGTTCTCTGTGTGCTCAATGCCATGCAGTGTTGGGCCTAATTTTGGGGAGGCTCACTTTCTTCCTCACTCACTTTTAATGGTTCTCTGTGAGCTCACTGCCATGCTAGGTCTGGTATAATTTTTGGAAGGCTGACTGGCTACCGCTTCTACCTTGTTCACTCTGTCCTCACCGCTATGCTGTGTCAGGCTGAATTTTTGGGTGGTTCATGATATGCTTCCTCTGTTTTAATGGTTCCCTGTGTTCTCAATGGCATGCTGTGTCAGGCTGAGTTTTTGGGTGGTTCGTATGCCTACCTCTGTTTTAACCAGGCTGTTGCATAGAATTAGGCCTCAGAGGCGTCCATACATGCTGCCCCTGCTGTTTCCTGTCCATTTCCGTTGTGTTTCCATCAATTTCTGAGGTTGACAGGTTTTCACACGACCTTCTCTCTACCGAACTTGAGTCCCCTCAAAAAATGCTCGAGTCTCCCATTGACTTCAATGGGGTTCGTTACTCGAAACGAGCACTCGAGTATCGGGAAATACTTGGCTCGAGTAACGAGCACCCGAGCATTTTAGTACTCGCTCATCACTAGGTAATACACATAGAGTCAGCCTACCCACTAAATGAGCGTGTAAAGGGGCCAATATAGATGTGCAGTTAGTATAGAGATGAGGATGGTGCTAGAGTGAGGAGCCTAATATGTCTGTCTGGCAGATTCTGTGGATTCGTGGCTCGGAGAAGTTCTCATAATGACCCAGGGCAGAAGAAGAAGAAGATGAAAAGGGAAGAACTGCGATCAGAGAAGACGCCCCCTGTGAGTGACCTGATATAACTGCACTGTAATGTATAATGTGTACAGGACCTGTGTAGGGGGGGGGACTTCTATATAACTGTATGAGGTGATAGTGATCTGTGTACAGTGGATCTTATTTAGTAGCAGCGGTGGTGTTAGTCAGTATGTGGTGGTGTTAGTAGCAGCAGTGGTGTTAGTTAGTATGTGGCGGTGTTAGTCAGTATGTGGCGGTGTTAGTCAGTAGCAGCAGTGGTGTTAGTATGTGGCGGTGTTAGTAGCAGCAGTGGTGTTAGTTAGTATGTGGCAGTGTTAGTCAGTATGTGGCGGTGTTAGTCAGTAGCAGCAGTGGTGTTAGTATGTGGCAGTGTTAGTCAGTATGGGGCGGTGTTAGTCAGTATATGGTGTTGTTAGTCAGTATGTGGTGGTATTAGTCAGTATGTAGTGGTGTTGGGCAGTATGTGACGGTAATATTTGTTGCTTGTAATCTGGTACAGTGTTTTATTGGTCTTAGTATACAGGATTTGGTCAGTAACAATATGGTGGTGATGGTAGTGGTTGTAGTGTGGCGGTAATATTTCCCCCTTGTGTACTGGTAATATTGGTAATATTGGTCTCAGTATACAGAATTTGGTTCCCTTACGTCCCATTGGCATCACAACATATGGGGTAAATTCGCCCCTGCGAGCCCCTGGGACGAAGGAATATTTAATGAAAAAATAACAATTAAATTTTAATCCCCTCCTCCATGAGGTATAAATAGGCTCCACCTCCCCCTAGACCTCAGTCTTTTTTTACTTCATTGCTGTTAGCCCTAGGGGACTTTGTCCCTCCTCCGTTTTTATGCTTTGTTAACCTGTTGCATTCAGGTTTTCTCTCCAGGTAATGATTGCTGGGATGCCGCTGGAGCCGGTGTCCAGGTAGTATCCTGATATTTGCTTCTGCAGGTCTTAGCTTTTAAGTTTTTCTTACCTAGTGCGTCTTGGAACGCACTCTGCGTGTCACCCGAGCCGCTGGCTTTTTTTCCAGTCGCGTTCGACTGTGGAACGCATCGGCGCTGTGTGCGTCTCAGCACTGTGGCATCAGCGTCATGTCACTTCCGGGGGCCGGCAGCGGCGCGTGCTCTCTGCATGCCGGATTAGCTGTGTGTCCAAGGCAGAAGGTAAGCTGTTGCTACCTCTAGGTCTGGCTGTTTTCCTCTGGAAGGATTTTCTGTGGCTCATTTGGATCTAATAGAAAACATCTGAGTGCAAAGTGCTGTGATCTCTCTATATACTTAAAAGTAAGTGTTGCTGCCACCTAGTGTCTCTTTAGTCTGGTTAGTAACAGTATTGCGGTAATATGTATGGTGATAATATTTCCTATATACTGGTATTATTGGTAATATCGGTCTTGAGATATACCAATAGCATTGCTTGGTCGAGAAAGGGGGGGCCCAAGTTGACCTCTTGCACCAGGGGAAAGTGACATTAGCTATGCCCCTGTCCAAGAAGGTGTCCAAGTGGGAATCCAGGTTCCTATCGTCCTGCCCACATGTAACTGTCTGTGTTAATTCAAAAAATATGTTCAGCAGCACTAGAAAAAAAATGCAATGTGCGGGTGCACGTCTCACCAAACCGGACCCAGGTTCGTATTGAATATCCAAAGAGAAGATGGAGACCGCACTTCCAAAAAGAATTCACACTTTATTCACACCAGATGCAACGTTTCGCCTCAATGTGTAGCCTTTCTCTCACTGCTTGAGAAAGGCTACACATTGAGCCGAAACGTTGCATCTGGTGTGAATAAAGTGTGAATTCTTTTTGGAAGTGCGGTCTCCATCTTCTCTTTGTCTGTGTTAATGATGTACCCCTTCATCACCACCATTGATCACCAGGTGTTCAAGAAACATTTTGATTACTCTGAACTCTCCAGACTTCCCATCAGCTGGCAGCAGGAATAAGAAGAGGCCTTTCAAGCACTTAAGGCTTTGCTGACACAGCCTTCAATTCTGGCATACCCAGACTACACCCAGCTCTTCCGCTTGTACACCGATACAAGCTACCAAGGCTTGGGAGCTGTCCTGTTCCATTCGAGCCTCAGCGAAAGTGAAAAGAATGATCAGAACTACAGTTCCTTCAAGCTCGAACTCCGGGCATTAGTCTGGGCTGTGACAGAGAAGTTCAAAGACTATCTGGCGGCCTCCAGTTTCACTGTCTATACAGGCAACAATCCTCTAGCACACCTTAACACCCCTAAACTCGGTGCCCTGGAACAGAGATGGGATTCTTGCTTGGCAAACTTCACCTTCATTATAAAGAACCGCAATAAGAAGGCCAATGTAAAAGCTGATGCGTTATCCCGCTTACAAAATGGTGAGGAACCTCCAATGGGAAGAGGTTGAGATGCCACCCTTCTATGATTGGTTTGCCATCAAGACATGATGGTAGCCTAAAAAGCTGAGGAAGGTCCCAAAAGTGCTCCTTATCAAGACCTGTCTCGGTGGAAGATGCCCCAGGCAGAGAACCATCACCTTGGGGAACTGCAAGATTACCTACCGACCGGCAAGGTACCCCCTCAGGCTAAGCAAAGCTCACCCTGACATTGAGCTACATCGACTCTGGCGCCAAAGAAAACGCCTGTTCTTACAAAGAGGCCTTCTCCTCAGAAACTCTGGATAATGTCACAGGCGAGCGGAGTGGACAACAAGGCCAACTGCCTAAAGACTGGGTCTTAGGCATCCAAGTACAAGGCTCCCTTAACCGGCTGCCAGAAACTGACTGGGTACAAGATTACTAGTGTAAGAAAATCAAGAAATAGGGGGCAATAGGATGAAAGAAGCTCACCGCCGTCAAGAGGAAGAGTACAACAGGCATGCTAACGCTCAACCTCTGAGAATTTGAGACCATGGCTGGCTAAATGACGGCCACCGTTCTAGGAAACTTGATTCTTTATGGGGAGAGGAATCTTATGTCGTTACGGCCATTCCACATGCAGCTGCTGGTGTGTACCAGATCCAGAAGAATAGAAAGGCAACTATAAATGTACACTGTAACTGGCTGAAGCTCTGCTGCAACAGAGAATTACCTCCACGGCCATCTGTCCCAGTATGTGATCCAGTCACCCCAGAATCCACCCGCTTATCATCCATTGGAGAGGTGCACCTCAGTGCAGAACCTCTGTACCTGCCCTACGGGCCCACTGCTGTTTCCGCTCAGGACGAGGTTCCCTATGGTCTGCCAAGAAGCCCAGTTACATAGTTACATAGTTAACCCCACATATCTCTATGTTCTGGCGGACACTTACTAATCTGACTCTGGGATCATCCCCCAGGAAGAAGCTGTACCCTTAAGAAGATCCACCAGGTCCAACAAAGCATATCCCCTAAACATTACAGGGATCTGGATTAACTTTGCCCCTCGATTTGCCCCTCAAAGTTTTTATGTCCCCTTTGCAATTGTATTGTTGATTTAGTTAGATAGGGATTGATATAAGCCATGGACTTCTGCATTGTACATATGTTGCTCTCAGAGACTTCTGATGACCGGTTCTTATTAACCAAAAGTTTATTGCACTATGGACGATCTCACTGTTGCCTTTTCGCTTCATATAAGTTTTAAAATGTTTTATACTTTCATGATCTGTAGGTGTTTTTCATTGCCTTATTTAACCCATGCTGTGCTCACCTTCCCTCGTAACTTCCTCTGGGTGCTACACTGTGGACGGCTTATTTCAAGTGGGGGAGTATGTGGTGTCCCAGCACAGGGTGCTTTTCCCTGGCACCTTAGTAACTCCCTCAGGTTCACACAAGTGGGAGATAGTGTGCTGTTGTGTTTTCCCCACTAGGTGTCGCTACTGTTTTATTTATCTGGTACTATACACAGCTGAAGGAGTAGAAGGTTTAATTGTTTTATGTCAAGTTTTATGTATTAATCAGTCACAGGTGAGAGTTCTTCTTTGTCCTATCCTATCTTCTTTGTCCTATCCTCTCTCTCTCTCACACACACACACTCAGCCCCACCACTCACAAACATGCTTATTGTCCCCCCTGGTATAATAGGAACTTCCAGAAAGACAATGGGACATGTCACATGGGTAGAAATGTTCGACACTGGTTGGAAAAGCATAACCATAACATCCCAGTACTATCCTGACCGCTAATTGCACAGATCTGAACCTAATTGAGCATCTTTGGGATCACCGGGATGGTGGTGTTAGCTCTATTGACCCTCCAGCAGCTGTGTGACCACCTGGATGGTGGTGTTTGCTCTATGGACCCTCTAGCAGCTGTGTGACCACCTGGATGGTGGTGTTGGCTCTATGGACTCTTCAGCAGCTGTGGGACTACCTGGATGGTGGCGTTTGCTCTACTGACCCTCCAGCAGCTGTGGGACCACCTGGATGGAAGTGTTGGCTCTATGGATCCTTCAGCAGCTGTGGGACCACCTGGATGGTGGTGTTTGCTCTAAGGATCCTCTAGCAGCTGTGTGACCACCTGGATGGTGGTGTTTGCTCTATGGACCCTTCAGCAGCTGTGGGACCACCTGGATGGTGATGTTGGTTCTATGGATCCTCCAGCAGCTGTGGGACCACCAGGATGGCAGTGTTGGCTCTATGGATCCTCTAGCAGCTGTGAGACCACCTGGATGGTGGTGTTGGCTCTATGGATCCTCCAGCAGCTGGATCACTATTGGGAATGTGTGCTGACATGGTATTTTATGGAACTGTCACTAGCACAACGTCTATGCTCAGAAAGTACTGGATGAATATATGGTCTTATGGTCTGAATACCTAGAGATGCCGCTCTGCTGCGGATGTTTCGGAGGTGTACGCCTGCTTTTCACGTGGCCCACCAGAGAATTGTGGATTCATAATTACCTGTGGTCTGGTGGAGGCTTCTTTCCAGAGAAGGGCTTGACATGTGCCCTCATGATGGTATGGTCCATGTGGCAGAGCCAAGCTCCTCCATTCATGGGACTGGTCTGAAATGTTGCCATATCTAAATTTTGTACAACTAGAACTGTAGTGTTGTAGCCGAGATGAGTGTGTGCCGTGTGTCACAGACGAGCCATGGAGACGTCATAATAACACACCCATCAGATGAGCTACACACCCCATTTTACATTCTTATTTTACAGAGAAAAAATCATTTCTTTTTTTTTTTTTTACAATAAACTTTACTGAAAATCCAACAATATACAATAAAAGATAACAATAAGAGAACGGCTCGTGATTACGACGTCCAGCTTATGAGACCGCTGTGCTCAGGGTCACAGTCGATCCGGGCTCGGAAGATTTCTTGTACCGGAGTTTGGGGGTAAAAAGAGCAGATATCACATGATGGCAGACCAGCGACATCCTGGGGGGGACACAGCACGGCCAGCTGGGATAATCCTGCATTGTGCTTGTTAGCAGGGAGCACAGAAGTTTTTTCGTCTGCAGAACCATGACCTCTTACAGTGGTGACATCACATCATAAGATACAAGGTGAAAGAAAGATGAGGAGACCCAGGAGATCTACTGCCCCTACCTTACTGAGCATGTCCCTCCATTGTGATAGTCCCCATCCCTTGTAGAGCATGCACCTCCATTGTTGTGATAGTCCCTATCCCTTGTAGAGCATGTCCCTCCATTGTTGTGATAGTCCCCATCGCTTGTAGAGCATGTCCCTCCATTGTTGTGATAGTCCCCATCCCTTGTAGAGCATGCACCTCCATTGTTGTGATAGTCCCTATCCCTTGTAGAGCATGTCCCTCCATTGTTGTGATAGTCCCTATCCCTTGTAGAGCATGCACCTCCATTGTTGTGATAGTCCCTATCCCTTGTAGAGCATGTCCCTCCATTGTTGTGATAGTCCCTATCGCTTGTAGAGCATGTCCCTCCATTGTTGTGATAGTCCCCATCGCTTGTAGAGCATTTCCCTCCATTGTTGTGATAGTCCCCATCACTTGTAGAGCATGCACCTCCATTGTTGTGATAGTCCCTATCCCTTGTAGAGCATGCACCTCCATTGTTGTGATAGTCCCTATCCCTTGTAGAGCATGCACCTCCATTGTTGTGATAGTCCCTATCCCTTGTAGAGCATGTCCCTCCATTGTTGTGATAGTCCCCATCGCTTGTAGAGCATGTCCCTCCATTGTTGTGATAGTCCCCATCGCTTGTAGAGCATGTCCCTCCATTGTTGTGATAGTCCCCATCGCTTGTAGAGCATGCACCTCTATTGTTGTGATAGTCCCCATCCCTTGTAGAGCATGCACCTCTATTGTTGTGATAGTCCCCATCGCTTGTAGAGCATTTCCCTCCATTGTTGTGATAGTCCCTATCGCTTGTAGAGCATGTCCCTCCATTGTTGTGATAGTCCCCATCACTTGTAGAGCATGCCCATCCCACATTGCTCTGATGTCACTATTGCTTTCTGTTACAGATATAAACAGAACAGCAGAGATGGCACCATTATGGAGGATTCAGATGAAGGTCCTGTAGGTCCAAGGTGCCGCTGTGGTATTTTCTTTCATAGCTCAGATGATGATAATATGAAGCAGAATGGTGTTCTATCCACCTGTTTTGGGCCTGTTGCACTGGAGGGTAGATGGGTTCTAGTGTCCCAGAGGATGGTGGGATCTTAGCTCTCAGTAACATCAGATATTACCTGAACCAATGTCCCCCATCCCCAAACTATCAGATTACCTGGACCAATGTCCCCCAAACCATCAGAGATTACCTGGACCAATGTCCCCCACCCCCAGACCATCAGAGATTACCTGGACCAATGTCCCCCACCCCCCAAACCATCAGAGATTACCTGGACCAATGTCCCCCACCCCCAAACCATCAGAGATTACCTGGACCAATGTCCCCTCACCCCCCAAACCATCAGAGATTACCTGGACCAATGTCCCCCACCCCCAAACCATCAGAGATTACCTGGACCAATGTCCCCCACCCCCAAACGCGTCCAGAAATATGACTAATCTGTAAGAAGATGTTGGCATTCTACATGACACATGGTAGGTGAGGGACCTGGTGCCGGAGAGGTCATAGACTAAGTTACCCCATAAGAAGGTGTCCGTATTATACATGACACATGGTAGGTGAGGGACCGGGTGCCGGAGAGGTCATAGACTAAGTTACCTCATAAGAAGGTGTCCGTATTATACATGACACATGGTAGGCGAGGGCCCTGATGCCTTGGGAAATGTTGTTGTCCTTGTCTCCTCGCTTTTATTCCTTCTCTCATGGAAAGGTTTGGGATGGAGGCTAACAAACCCCAAAACAAGATCAAACCCTGGAAGCGAAGTAGCAGGGACCGGCGGCCATCATGTATAAGAAGACAGAAGAGCAATGAATAAATAGATAAATAGGTAGCGGTATGGTGCGTGTAGCGTGTGGACCGAGGGTGGACCTGAGGTGTTGGGGTCTCCAGCTCTGTCACCAGGGGGCTGTACTTGTGGTCTTTAGGATACTTGAGTCGTTCTTGAACATCCCAGTTTTATAAATACTCTGCAGTGTAAGGGCCTTGGCTGTGTAGCCCATATGTCCTGTTCACGTTGGGGCCATGTGGGGTCTTCTATCTTCAGATCCTCTTTGTCTTTAAGTAAAGAAGTATTCTGATGACAGACGATAAGTCTAGGACCCTACTGATAAAGCCCGAGAGGATTCCCTACTCATACATGCAGTTATCGGTGGGCATCCTAGATACCAGCTCTAAACAGTGACGTTTAATGGACACTTGATAGAAGTCTGTCATTAGAGAGCCCCTTTAACATGAAGGTGCTCCTTACACTGACTGTAGACATTTTGTGACCACCCTCCCCAGTGTTGAACACCACTTGACATCCATTGGGTTTCATCAGATCATCACTTCCTCGTCAGGTATCATCAGGTTCCTATGGCCCCACCAGATGAACATGGCAGGACTCTATATAGGGGTTAGCATATATGGACGGCCAGTCTCAGACACATGAGCTGTGGGGATGGTGGGGATAGGAAAAGTGGTTACTGGATGAGTGAGGTACATGGTGGTGTTAATACTGATAACACAGGCTCGGTGGGGCAGATGTGCTATGGAGCTCTCCAGGGCAGGGTCCTCCCATATTGCTGCCACAGCTGAAAGTTACTTAAACTGATGATGAAAAGGCTTTGTCCTTTCTCTTACACAGGGAATGAGCTCCTCAGAAGGACAGAACCAATGTGGTCTATTCATGGTCGTTTTCCCCCTCGTATAGAAGAATTCCATTAAAGATGGTGAGAGGTTCATCAGAATAGGCCAGACGCCCGGTCACCAGGTCGATACAGATTGTGTCCCCAGCCTCCAGATGCACAATGATGTTGAAGACAGCCAGAGCACCAGGAGGTGACTTATTCTCCACTAGAGGCTTCTTCTCGAGGCCCTCAGGCTCATAGCCGGCCGAGTCCACACGGGCGATGCCGGTATTCGATTTGGAGAGGACGGCTTCAATCTTCTCACCATTGTAGCCTGTTAAAATGGCGCTGAAGAAGTATCGGCCAGCCACCGGTGCAGTGAATATTCCTGCCAAGACAGTCAGAAAACTGGATGATCATGGGTGCTACTGATCTCCACCAGACCCCATCAGTGATGTTACGAACCCTCCCCAGTCTCCATCAGGATCTGTCCCTCCTTCCTGCCTGCAGCCTGTGGCCTACTCCACTCTTCCTGTGAACCCCTCCTCTCTACCTGCAGTCTTTTCCCTCCTCTCTGCCTGTAGTCTGTGGCCCCCTCTTCCCTGCCTGAAGCCTGTGGCCCCCTCCACTCTGCCGGTAGCCTGTGGCCCCCTCTTCCCTGCCTGAAGCCTGTGGCCCCCTCCTCTCTGCCGGTAGCCTGTGGCCCCCTCTTCCCTGCCTGCAGCCTGTGGCTCCCTCTTCCCTGCCTGCAGCCTGTGGACCCTTCCTCCCTGCCTGCAGCCTGTGGCCTACTCCACTCTAACCATAGCCTGTGACCCCCTCTCTTCCTGTGAACCCCTCCTCCCTGCCTGCAGCCTGTGGACCCTTCCTACTTGCCTGCAGCCTGTGAACCCCTCCTTTCTACCTGCAGCCTGTGACACCCTCTCTTTATCTGAACCCCTCCTCCCTGCCTGCAGCCTGTAGCCTACTCCACTCTACCTGCAGCCTGTGACCCCCTCTCTTCCTGTGAACCCCTCCTCCTCCCTGCATTCTGTGGCCTCTTCTCTGCTGGCAACCTGTGCGCCCCCTCCTCCCTGCCTGTAGCCTGTGGCCTCCTCCTACTCCCTCCTGCCGCATGTGGCCTCCTCCTCCATGCCTGCAGCCAGCGGCCTCCCCTACCATGCCTGTAGCCTGTGGCCTCCTCCTCCTCCCTCCTGCAGACTGTGGCCTCCTCCTCCCTGCCTGCAGCCTGTAGCCTCCTCCCTCCTGCAGACTGTGGCCTCCTCCTCCCTGCCTGCAGCCTGTGGCCTCCTCCTCCCTGCCTGCAGCCTGTAGCCTCCTCCTCCCTCCTGCAGCCTGTGGCCTCCTCTTCCCTCCTTCAGCCTGTGGCCTCCTCCTCCCTCCTGCAGCCTGTGTCCTCCTCCTCCCTGCAGCCTGTAGCCTCCTTCCCCCTGCCTGCAGCCTGTGGCCTCCTCCTCCTTCCTGCCTGCAGCCTGTGGCCTCCTTCACCTCCCTCCTGCAGCCTGTGGCCTCCTCCTTCCTGCCTGCAGCCTGTGGCCTCCTTCACCTCCCTCCTGCAGCCTGTGGCCTCCTCCTCCCTGCCTGCAGCCTGTGGCCTCCTCCTCCCTCCTGCAGCCTGTGGCCTCCTCCTCCCTCCTTCAGCCTGTGGCCTCCTCCTCCCTCCTGCAGCCTGTGTCCTCCTCCTCCCTGCCTGCAGCCTGTGGCCTCCTCCCCCCTGCCTGCAGCCTGTGGCCTCCTCCTCCTTCCTGCCTGCAGCCTAAGGCCGCCTCCTCCTCCTCCCTCCTGCAGCCTGTGGCCTCCTCCTCTTCCCTGCCTGCAGCCTGTGGCCTCCTCCTCCCTGCCTGCAGCCTAAGGCCGCCTCCTCCTCCTCCCTCCTGCAGCCTGTGGCCTCCTCCTCCCTGCCTGCAGCCTGTGGCCTCCTCCTCCCTTCCTGCAGCCTGTGGCCTCCTCCTTCTCCCTCCTGCAGCCTGTGGCCTCCTCCTCCCTGCCTGCAGCCTGTGGCCTCCTCCTCCCTGCCTGCAGCCTGTGGCCTCCTCCTCCTCCCTCCTGCAGCCTGTGGCCTCCTCCTCCTTCCTGCCTGCAGTCTGTGGCCTCCTCCTCCTTCTTGCCTGCAGCCTAAGGCCGCCTCCTCCTCCTCCCTCCTGCAGCCTGTGGCCTCCTCCTCCCTGCCTGCAGCCTGTGGCCTCCTCCTCCCTGCCTGCAGCCTGTGGCCTCCTCCTCCCTGCCTGCAGCCTGTGGCCTCCTCCTCCTCCCTGCCTGCAGCCTGTGGCCTCCTCCTCCTCCCTGCCTGCAGCCTGTGGCCTCCTCCTCCTCCCTGCCTGCAGCCTGTGGCCTCCTCCTCCTCCCTGCCTGCAGCCTGTGGCCTCCTCCTCCTCCCTGCCTGCAGCCTGTGGCCTCTTTCTCTCCAGTAGGCAGAGTGGAGGGTGATGTAGCTTCAGATTCTGGCCTCTGTACGGCAGATCTCTGACCACACACCAGGAGCAGCCACCGCACAGCAGCGTAGGGAAATGACATGGCTGCCACCCACCCCCAGTTTTGAACCCTAATGCTGAAAGGGGGGGTGTAGTATACAGGTAATGATATACAGGGGGTGTAGTATACAGGTAATGATATACAGGGGGTGTAGTATACAGGTAATGATATACAGGGGGTGTAGTATACAGGTAATGATATACAGGGGGTGTAGTATACAGGTAATGATATACAGGGGGTGTAGTATACAGGTAATGATATACAGGGGGTGTAGTATACAGGTAATGAAAGGTGTTATACAGGGGGTGTAGTATACAGGTAATGATATACAGGGGGTGTAGTATACAGGTAATGATATACAGGGGGTGTAGTATACAGGTAATGATATACAGGGGGTGTAGTATACAGGTAATGATATACAGGGGGTGTAGTATACAGGTAATGATATACAGGGGGTGTAGTATACAGGTAATGATATACAGGGGCGTGTAGTATACAGGTAATGATATACAGGGGGTGTAGTATACAGGTAATGATATACAGGGGGGTGCAGTATACAGGTAATGATATACAGGGGGTGTAGTATACAGGTAATGATATACAGGGGGTGTAGTATACAGGTAATGATATACAGGGGGGTGCAGTATACAGGTAATGATATACAGGGGGTGTAGTATACAGGTAATGATATACAGGGGGTGTAGTATACAGGTAATGATATACAGGGGGGTGCAGTATACAGGTAATGATATACAGGGGGTGTAGTATACAGGTATATATATGAGGAGGCTGTCGCTCACCTGTTGATGCATCATAAGCGTGTCCATCATTTACTAAGAGTTTGTCAAATCCAATAGTTCCAGGATCTATTAATGGGTAAGTAAGAGCGGCCGAGAAAGAGATGTGCAGAACGTCCAGTGGTATACCGATGGGGCCTGTAATCACAGACATAGAAAAGGTGACACCTGCTGTCCAAGTATATAATAATCTAGTGGTGACACCTGCTGAAAATGTATATAATAATCTAGTATTGACACCTGCTGTCCATGTATATAATAATCTAGTAGTGATATCTGCTGTCCCTGTATATAATAATCTAGTAGTGATATCTGCTGTCCATGTATATAATAATCTAGTAGTGATATCTGCTGTCCCTGTATATAATAATCTAGTGGTGATATCTGCTGTCCATGTATATAATAATCTAGTAGTGATATCTGCTGTCCCTGTATATAATAATCTAGTAGTGATATCTCCTGTCCATGTATATAATAATCTAGTAGTGATATCTGCTCTCCCTGTATATAATAATCTAGTAGTGATATCTGCTGTCCCTGTATATAATAATCTAGTAGTGATATCTGCTGTCCATGTATATAATAATCTAGTAGTGATATCTGCTGTCCATGTATATAATAATCTAGTAGTGATATCTGCTGTCCATGTATATAATAATCTAGTAGTGATATCTGCTGTCCCTGTATATAATAATCTAGTAGTGATATCTCCTGTCCATGTATATAATAATCTAGTGGTGATATCTGTTGTCCATGTATATAATAATCTAATGGTAAAATCTGCTTTCTGTGTATATAATAATCTAGTAGTGATATCTCCTGTCCATGTATATAATAATCTAGTGGTGATATCTGCTGTCCATGTATATAATAATCTAGTGGTGATATCTGTTGTCCATGTGTATAATAATCTAGTGGTGATATCTCCTGTCCATGTATATAATAATCTAATGGTGATATCTCCTGTCCATGTATATAATAATCTAATGGTGATATCTCCTGTCCATGTATATAATAATCTAATGGTGATATCTCCTGTCCATGTATATAATAATCTAGTGGTGATATCTGTTGTCCATGTATATAATGGTCTAGTGGTGATATCTGCTGTCCATGTATATAATAATCTAGTAGTGATATCTCCTGTCCATGTATATAATGGTCTAGTGGTGATATCTGCTGTCCATGTGTATAATAATCTAGTGGTGATATCTGCTGTCCATGTGTATAATAATCTAGTGGTGATATCTGCTGTCCATGTATATAATAATCTAGTAGTGATATCTCCTGTCCATGTATATAATGGTCTAGTGGTGATATCTGCTGTCCATGTGTATAATAATCTAGTGGTGATATCTGCTGTCCATGTGTATAATAATCTAGTAGTGATATCTGCTGTCCATGTATATAATAATCTAGTAGTGATATCTGCTGTCCATGTATATAATAATCTAGTGGTGATATCTGCTGTCCATGTATATAATAATCTAGTAGTGATATCTGTTGTCCATGTATATAATGGTCTAGTGGTGATATCTGCTGTCCATGTATATAATAATCTAGTAGTGATATCTGCTGTCCATGTATATAATAATCTAGTAGTGATATCTGCTGTCCATCTATATAATAATCTAGTGGTGATATCTGTTGTCCATGTATATAATAATCTAGTGGTGATATCTGTTGTCCATGTATATAATGGTCCAGTGGTGATATCTCCTGTCCATGTATATAATAATCTAGTGGTGATATCTGCTGTCCATGTATATAATAATCTAGTGGTGATATCTGTTGTCCATGTATATAATGGTCCAGTGGTGATATCTCCTGTCCATGTATATAATAATCTAGTGGTGATATCTGCTGTCCATGTATATAATAATCTAGTGGTGATATCTGTTGTCCATGTATATAATAATCTAGTGGTGATATCTGTTGTCCATGTATATAATGGTCCAGTGGTGATATCTCCTGTCCATGTATATAATAATCTAGTGGTGATATCTGCTGTCCATGTATATAATGGTCTAGTAGTGATATCTCCTGTCCATGTGTATAATGGTCTAGTGGTGATATTATATCCCTCTTACCCTCTTCTCCTTGAAGTCCTGTAAGAAAACAAGAAGATAAATATTATCATTAGATATAATATATCACTGCGTATGTATAAGAAAAAAAGAGAAGAGAAAGATACAGCTCACCAATAGTTGTCTCTCTGCAGCAAAACAAATAGCATGAGGAGGGTGCTCGACCTTCAGGGCGTTAGTCATGTGCCGTATGCAAGACTTAAGCAGAAGAGGAAGGTGTATGAAGTCGGCACTCCAGGACGTGAACTATTAAAATATAACTTTTATTCCTGCGCATTTTAAAAACTGATGGTGTGCATAGCAGGACCTACGCCTTTCACGCTACTGCGCTTAATCATGGTCTAAAGGTAAGTGAATATCGGAACGAATAAAAACAGGCGACCAACCAATAGAAGGAAGTTACGTCCTAAGTCATGTGCCAGGATAGCACAGGGGCTATGTATTCATTAACCCCTACTGGTACAACAATTGTGATAATAAACAGAGGGGCTGAATAACAATGCACAAAATTATATACTAGTATAAGCCCAATTATATCAGGAGATAAATGATATATTATATACTAGTATAAGCCCAATTATGTCAGGAGATAAATGATATATTATATATATATACTAGTATAAGCCCAATTATGTCAGGAGATAAATGATATATTATATACTAGTATAAGCCCAATTATGTCAGGAGATAAATGATATATATATACTAGTATAAGCCCAATTATGTCAGGAGATAAATGATATTATATATATATATACTAGTATAAGCCCAATTATGTCAGGAGATAAATGATATATTATATATATATATACTAGTATAAGCCCAATTATGTCAGGAGATAAATGATATTATATATATATATACTAGTATAAGCCCAATTATGTCAGGAGATAAATGATATATTATATATATACTAGTATAAGCCCAATTATGTCAGGAGATAAATGATATATATATACTAGTATAAGCCCAATTATATCAGGAGATAAATGATATATTATATATATACTAGTATAAGCCCAATTATGTCAGGAGATAAATGATATTATATATATATACTAGTATAAGCCCAATTATATCAGGAGATAAATGATATATTATATATATACTAGTATAAGCCCAATTATGTCAGGAGATAAATGATATATATATACTAGTATAAGCCCAATTATGTCAGGAGATAAATGATATATATATACTAGTATAAGCCCAATTATATCAGGAGATAAATGATATATTATATATATACTAGTATAAGCCCAATTATGTCAGGAGATAAATGATATATTATATATATATATACTAGTATAAGTCCAATTATGTCAGGAGATAAATGATATATTATATATATACTAGTATAAGTCCAATTATGTCAGGAGATACATGATATATTATATATATACTAGTATAAGCCCAATTATATCAGGAGATAAATGATATATTATATATATACTAGTATAAGCCCAATTATATCAGGAGATAAATGATATATTATATATATACTAGTATAAGCCCAATTATGTCAGGAGATAAATGATATATTATATATATACTAGTATAAGCCCAATTATGTCAGGAGATAAATGATATATTATATATATACTAGTATAAGCCCAATTATGTCAGGAGATAAATGATATATTATATATATATACTAGTATAAGCCCAATTATGTCAGGAGATAAATGATATATTATATATATACTAGTATAAGCCCAATTATATCAGGAGATAAATGATATATTATATATATACTAGTATAAGCCCAATTATGTCAGGAGATAAATGATATATTATATATACTGTATAAGCCCAATTATGTCAGGAGATAAATGATATATATATATATATATACTAGTATAAGCCCAATTATGTCAGGAGATAAATGATATATTATATATATATACTAGTATAAGCCCAATTATGTCAGGAGATAAATGATATTATATATATATATACATATACTAGTATAAGCCCAATTATGTCAGGAGATAAATGATATATTATATATATACTAGTATAAGCCCAATTATATCAGGAGATAAATGATATATATATACTAGTATAAGCCCAATTATATCAGGAGATAAATGATATATTATATATATACTAGTATAAGCCCAATTATGTCAGGAGATAAATTATATATTATATATATACTAGTATAAGCCCAATTATGTCAGGAGATAAATGATATATTATATATATACTAGTATTCTAGAAAGAAATGGTTATCATCAATAGTGGAAAAGTAGATCATTTTTATAATTTAACCCTTTGGGGTACCTGGTGTCCAAACGAAATATCCTTTCGGCTTCTTTATGTAAAACCTCTTTATGCCAGTCACCTCCTCTTGATGGTTTTCTAACTTTTATGATGGCATATACACCGAGGGAGCTGACATTTCCTCCATGTGTTTCAATGAAGCGCCTGGCTGCTCCAGACACATTGGCTTTATTTAGCTTTCTAATGCTGGCAAGATGTTCCCCTGTTTAAGCTTCCTGATGGTACAGCCTACATAGAGCAGATGACAACACGCACATTCAATGATGTAGATCACATGGTCGCTGTTGCAGCTCAAAAAATCGTCTATCTTGTAAACTCAATTTTGATCACTATCAGAAAAAACTTTTTTCTGGACAATGAACTTGCAACTTGGACAACGAGTGTCCCCGCATTTAAAACAACCCGGGACTCCGCAATCAGTTTGGGCGGTTTCAGAATGCAACATGCTTGGTGACAAGAGGTCACCTGGGGATTTTCCCCTAAGGGACACACATCTGAAACCTAGTTCTAAGATTTCAGATAATACCGCGTCTTGTCTGAGAATGGGGAGATTTATCTTTACAATTTCTGTGATTTGTTTGTATTGGGGTGAGTAAGCAGTGATAGGATTAGGTCTGTGTTCACACTGTACTTTTGGTCTATTAGAGCCTGATAGTAATAAGTCTTGACTTTTTGTGGATACGATGTTACGGGCTCTCCTAATGATGTTTTTCTTGTAATCCCTTTCTACCAAGCGTGCAGTGGTTTCCATACATTGTCGCATCATCTGAGCGTGTACGCTTAATACGTGTGAATTCCCCAACTGGTATTGCTCGAATAGTATGAGGGGTGTTCACTAGAGGCGTGTAAGGTGGTGTTACCTGCAGTGGGTTTGTGAGGACCTCCTAGATGCTGAAATGGACAGATTAATGTCTAAGAAAGAGATATTGGATTATTGAGATATTAAAGTTCTGTATGGGACCCGACTTTCTCTTGGTTGAGTTGTGACGTTACTGCCCTGTGCTCGTCTATACCACATGTTTGGCCATTACGGCATTATCACCTATACAAGTAGAGCACGTACAGTTAAAAGAATTCATTGTTGATTTGACTATTTATCTGCTGAAACATAATTATTTTATTTTCAACAATGATTTCTTCTTGCAAATCAAAGTAGCTCCGATGGGGCCAGGTTCTCCCCAAGTTTAGCGGCTCTCTACATGGCCTGGTGGGAGACGCAGTTCATCTTCACCCCTAACAACCCTTTCCTTTGCAGAATAAAATGGTACGGCCGCTTTATCGACGACCGGCTGTTGGTATGGTGCGGGGAGGGATTTGTCATTACACTTAATCTCTCTTTCACTCATTATCATCACAAAACCAATATCTCCTTCTTAGACATTAATCTGTCCATTTCAAAACAGATCAAAATTGAGTTTACAAGATAGACGATTTTTTGAGCTGCAACAGCGACCATGTGATCTACATCATTGAATGTGCGTGTTGTCATCTGCTCTATGTAGGCTGTAGCATCAGGAAGCCTAAACAGCGTATTGGGGAACACCTCGCCAGCATTAGAAAGCTAAATAAAGCCAATGGTGGACATGTATCATCCGGCGTACAGATGATTTTCAGCAGAAAGTTCCGATTTGCGAATTATTATATTCGCAAATGGGCGATTTGCGAATAAAATATTCGCAAATCAACACTTTCCGCCGAGTACGCCGGAGGGGGGGGGAGGGGTTGTGAAGGGGGCAGAACGGAGGGCACGGACTCAGTGTGATTCACCATCCGTTCCGCCAAAACATACGCCGAAAACCTACTTCAGTCCTCAGCTGGCGTGGGTTTTTGGCAGTGCGCACCAGAGCGCACAGGATTTATGTAGAGACAGTCTGCCTACAGTCCGCCTACAGTCCGCCTACAGTCCGCCTCTACATAAATCCCCGTAGCGCCGGAGATGCGGGGACATTTTTAAGTCCAGCATAAAAAACGCCGGACTTCATAAATGTCCCCAATGTGTCTGGAGCAGCCAGGCGCTTCATTGAAACACATGGAGGAAATGTCAGCTCCCTCGGTGTATATTCCATCATAAAAGTTAGAAAACCATCAAGAGGAGGTGACTGGCATAAAGAGGTTTTACATAAAGAAGCCGAAAGGATATTTCGTTTGGACACCAGGTACCCCAAAGGGTTAAATTATAAAAATGATCTACTTTTCCACTGATGACAACCATTTCTTTCTAGAATACTAGTATATATATAATATATCATTTATCTCCTGACATAATTGGGCTTATACTAGTATATATATATAATATATCATTTATCTCCTGATATAATTGGGCTTATACTAGTATATATATATAATATATCATTTATCTCCTGACATAATTGGGCTTATACTAGTATATATATAATATATCATTTATCTCCTGACATAATTGGGCTTATACTAGTATATATATAATATATCATTTATCTCCTGACATAATTGGGCTTATACTAGTATATATATATAATATATCATTTATCTCCTGATATAATTGGGCTTATACTAGTATATATATATAATATATCATTTATCTCCTGACATAATTGGGCTTATACTAGTATATATATATATCATTTATCTCCTGACATAATTGGGCTTATACTAGTATATATATAATATATCATTTATCTCCTGACATAATTGGGCTTATACTAGTATATATATATAATATATCATTTATCTCCTGACATAATTGGGCTTATACTAGTATATATATATATATCATTTATCTCCTGACATAATTGGGCTTATACTAGTATATATATAATATATCATTTATCTCCTGACATAATTGGGCTTATACTAGTATATATATATCATTTATCTCCTGACATAATTGGGCTTATACTAGTATATATATAATATATCATTTATCTCCTGACATAATTGGGCTTATACTAGTATATATATAATATATCATTTATCTCCTGACATAATTGGGCTTATACTAGTATATATATAATATATCATTTATCTCCTGACATAATTGGGCTTATACTAGTATATATATAATATATCATTTATCTCCTGACATAATTGGGCTTATACTAGTATATATATATATATCATTTATCTCCTGACATAATTGGGCTTATACTAGTATATATATAATATATCATTTATCTCCTGACATAATTGGGCTTATACTAGTATATATATAATATATCATTTATCTCCTGATATAATTGGGCTTATACTAGTATATATATAATATATCATTTATCTCCTGACATAATTGGGCTTATACTAGTATATATATATATATATAATATATCATTTATCTCCTGACATAATTGGGCTTATACTAGTATATATATAATATATCATTTATCTCCTGACATAATTGGGCTTATACTAGTATATATATATATAATATATCATTTATCTCCTGATATAATTGGGCTTATACTAGTATATATATAATATATCATGTATCTCCTGACATAATTGGGCTTATACTAGTATATATATATCATTTATCTCCTGACATAATTGGGCTTATACTAGTATATAATTTTGTGCATTGTTATTCAGCCCCTCTGTTTATTATCACAATTGTTGTACCAGTAGGGGTTAATGAATACATAGCCCCTGTGCTATCCTGGCACATGACTTAGGACGTAACTTCCTTCTATTGGTTGGTCGCCTGTTTTTATTCGTTCCGATATTCACTTACCTTTAGACCATGATTAAGCGCAGTAGCGTGAAAGGCGTAGGTCCTGCTATGCACACCATCAGTTTTTAAAATGCAGGAATAAAAGTTAAATTTTAATAGTTCACGTCCTGGAGTGCCGACTTCATACACCTTCCTCTTCTGCTTAAATAATATATCACTGACAGATATGATGATACGTATACGGTCAGCATAGGATATAATATATCACGGACAGATATGATGATACGTATACGGTCAGCATAGGATATAATATATCACGGACAGATATGATGATACGTATACGGTCAGCATAGGATATAATATATCACGGACAGATATGATGATACGTATACGGTCAGCATAGGATATAATATATCACGGACAGATGTGATGATACGTATACAGTCAGCAAAGGATATATCACGGACAGACATGATAATACGTATACATAGAATATAATACATAGAATATAATACGGACAGATATGATAATATGTATACGGTCAGCAAAGGATATATCACGGACAGATGTGATGATACGTATACGGTCAGCATACGATATATCACAGGCAAGTATGATAATACATATAACGTCAGCATAGGATATAATATATCATGGACGGATAATGATGATACGTATACGGTCAGCACAGAATATATTACTCACAGATATGATGATATGTATACAGTCAGCATAGGATATAATATATCACGGACAGATGTGATAATACGTATACGGTCAGCAAAGGATATATCACGGACAGATGTGATGATACGTATACGGTCAGCATACGATATATCACAGGCAAGTATGATAATACATATAACGTCAGCATAGGATATAATATATCATGGACGGATAATGATGATACGTATACGGTCAGCACAGAATATATTACTCACAGATATGATGATATGTATACAGTCAGCATAGGATATAATATATCACTGACAGATATGATGATACGTATACGGCCAGCATAGGATATAATATATCACTGACAGATATGATGATACGTATACGGTCAGCACAGGATATATTACTGACAGATATGATTATACGTATACGGCCAGCATAGGATATATCACTGACAGATATGATGATACGTATACGGTCAGCACAGGATATAATGTATCACTGACAGATATGATGATACGTATACGGTCAGCACAGGATATAATGTATCGCTGACCGTATAGGTATCATCATATCTGTCAGTGATATATTCTATGCTGGCCGTATACGTATAATCATATCTGTCAGTAATATATCCTATGCTGACCATATACGTATCATCATTATCAGTCAGTGATACATTATATCCTATGCTGACTGTATACGTATGATCATATCTGTCAGTGATATATCCTAAGCTGACCGTATACGTATCATCATTATCAGTCAGTGATATACCCTATGCTGACCGTATACGTATCATCATTATCAGTCAGTGATATATCCTATGCTGACCGTATACGCATCATCATTATCAGTCAGTGATATATTCTATGCTGACCGTATACAAATCATATCTGTCAGTGATATACCCTATGCTGACCGTATACGTATCACCATTATCCATCCGTGATATATCCTATGCTGACCGTATACGTATCATCATTATCCATCAGTGATATATCCTATGCTGACCGTATACGTATCTTCATTATCAGTCAGTGATATATCCTAGGCTGACCGTATAGGTATCACTGACAGATAATGATGATACGTATACGGCCAGCATAGGATATATTACTGAAAGATATGAATTTACGTATACGGCCAGCATAGGATATATTACTGACAGTTAATGATGATATGTATACGGTCAGCACAGGATATACTGTATTACTGACAGATATGATCATACGTATACGGTCAGCATAGGATATAATATATCACTGACAGATAATGATGATATGTATACGGTCAACATAGGATATATCACTGATGGATAATGATGATACGTATACGGTCAGCATAGGATATTTCATGGATGGATAATGGTGATACGTATACGGTCAGCATAGGATATATCACTGATGGATAATGATGATACGTATACGGTCAGCATAGGATATATTACTGACGGATAATGATGATACCCTGAACCATGACACTAACCCATGACCCTGAACCATGACACTAACCCATGACCCTGAACCATGACACTAACCTGTGACCCTGAACCCTGATACTAACCTATGACCCTGAACCTTGACCCTAACCCATGAGACAATGTTGGCTACACACCACGCTGACTCCATGCTGATCACAAGCTGTAGTTGAGAACGTCCCCACAATGGAACGTAAAACGCTCACCTGGTGGTCCAATAGGTCCTTCCTTTCCAGGAGCTCCATCTTTTCCTGGTGGTCCCTGTGGCCCTGGTAGACCTTGCGGCCCTGTCTTCCCAATTGGTCCTGGAGGACCTGGTAGACCTGGGGGTCCTGATAAAGAAGAATCTGGTTAATTCCGATGACACATGGCATCATACGTGACCGCCATCTATAAGGCTCACACTTCCATCTCGGACCCCAGCAGCAGTTCCATCAGGTTTGGTGGGAAAAACATCAACAAGGGACAATCTGGTGGATTATGAGTCAGTGGGGCCCGTCCAGGCACTACTGTGTGAACAGGGCCCTATAGTGGGCGGAGCACGCTCTCAATGAGTAGACACCTCATTACCCAAGTCCAAGGTATAAGATCTACGGGAGAATGGGCCTTTGTCCTGGCTTTAAGGAGCTGCCCAATAATCGGGGCCTTTGAAGCCAAATGTAAACCTAGAGGGGGACTAGAGCATCGTATACGGCCGATAAATACAGGACGAATGTCTGCAATACAGGCCACGATGTCTGCAAGATGAGATGTCACAGCCCCTAATGATCATTATTGCTGATACCAACATGGTGTCCTGATGGAGGTACAATATCTATATACAGTGTGTACGGTACGAATGGTGTAGTGTAGGATGGGGTAGCACCAGGGTGGGTGTATGGCTGGGTAGAGGGAGGGTGTATGGCTGGGTAACACCGGGGTGGGTGTATGGTGGATAGAGGGAGGGTGTAGTAGAGTAGCACCAGGGTGGGTGTATGTGTGGTGTCCCACTAGGGGTGTTACTGTTGTTCACACCCTTCGCAAAAGTCTGTACTTTTTGTGGTCTTATTGCAGCCAGAGTAGTATTAAGAGATGACCACTAAATGTCGCTGTATTCTATATTGAAGTCTAGACGCTGCACAGCTGAAGTGTCTCAAAGGGTTATTGTGTTTGTGTACACCAGAATCTGTGAACCAGTAGGATCTTTACTTTCTTCTGTCCTATCACCTCTTCTCTTTGCTCTTCTGTTGTACTCTTTGCACCCAACCACAGTGCACCTTACACGCTGGATAGGAAGTTAGTCCCTTGGGTGAGGGAGGAGTCTACGGGTGGGTTCACACTGCGGAATTCTCGCGGATAAACTCAGCGGAATTTCGCTGTCTGTCCACGCGCACATGTCACTTCTTTCGGCAGATAGCAGAATACGCCAGCCCATAGAACGGTGTCTATGGAGCCGGCAGAAAGGGGCGCGGCCATGCGCGCGGACAGACAGCGAAATTCCGCTGAGTTTATCCGCAAGAATTCCATAGTATGAACGCACCCTTAGACGAGATTCTGTGAAGAAAGGACGCAGCTCAGATAGCTCTCTACAGTGGTTCTACCTGGGCCCTGGCCCTCTGCCAGGTCACCCCGTAAAGAAGAGTAGTAGTCTTAGTCAGTGCCCTGCATGGGTAGGACGCAGGACTGTGCTCTCTTACAAACTTCTCCCTTAGTGCCTATTGCCTGCGTGATGCAGTGTTAAACCCCTCAGGAGAGGACTAGTCAACAGATCACCTCAACCCACGCCGAGGACTAGGAGTAACCACAGTGCAGGATAGTATCCAGAGCCAAAGAGCTAGGATCTGATTTGGGTGGAGCAAAGTTACTGGAAAGTCTATGAACTCCATCTCGCAGCACGAGTGTCAGCAGGAAACCCTCAGCACTCTGCTCATCCCAGGTTACAGGGTCTGGGGCCTGTGTCACCTATTAGTACGGTTCAGCCAATGCTAGTGGGCATCAGGTGGTGTGAAAACTATAAGAAAGGTCAATACACAGGCACAGGTTGTCTTCTTCTTCTTCTTCTCTAAACTCCAACATCCCGGCAGAGCACATTACTACTTGGGTTGAGACTCTCATGGCACCCTCCTCTCTACTACACTACCTCAGTACAACGTTATCAACACTACGACATCCTACTCCACACTTATCCCACAGATCTGGTGGTTCTATGTACATGTATTTATTGAATCTTTGTCATGTGTATATCTAAGCACAGCTGTATCACCTGCTGCACATTTGCAGATAGTAAATCTAATAGTAAAAGTCAATGTTATCCATGGAGTCTGTTATCACTCACTACCACCTGCACAGCATATACACCGCAACCTTGGGACCTCTCCCCTTTCTGTGGGTGACGGGTCCTACTATCCGGGAGGGTCATTACACCGCTCTGACCACCTGTGACTACACTATCCCAAGAGACCCTGCAGCAACCCGGCAGGACACTGACCACAGGGGAGAAGGGTACAACCGGCCTTACTCCTTAAAAGCAGGCGTGCCATCACATCTGTGTGCCCACCAGGCACTGGCGTCACGTGACAACATAATAAGAATCGGCTGTATCGCGGCGATTCACCACAATAGTGGCGTCACACTACAACACCCAGCAAGTGACCGGCCGTCTCACCGATATAACACCATCCAGGGGCTCACCACATATGGCTGTGTAGCACCAGGGTGGCTGTATGGCTGGGTAGCACCAGGGTGGGTGTACGGCAGGGTAGGATCAGGATGGGTGTATGGCACGGTAGGACCATGGTGGGTGTATGGCTGAGTAGCACCAGGGTGGGTGTATGGCTGTGTAGCACCAGGGTGGGTGTATGGCAAGGTAGGACCATGATGGGTGTATGGCTGTGTAGCACCAGGGTGGGTGTATGGCAGGGTAGGACCATGGTGGGTGTATGGCTGGGTAGCACCAGGGTGGGTCTATGTCTGAGTAGAGTAGCACCATGGTGGGTGTATGGCAGGGTAGGACCATGGTGGGTGTATGGCAGGGTAGGACCATGGTGGGTGTATGGCTGGGTAGTACCAGGGTGGGTGTATGGCTGAGTAGCACCAGGGTGGGTCTATGTCTGAGTAGAGTAGCACCAGGGTGAGTGTTTGGCAGGGTAGGACCATGGTGGGTGTATGGCAGGGTAGGACCATGGTGGGTGTATGGCAGGATAGGACCAGGGTGGGTCTATGTCTGAGTAGAGTAGCACCAGGGTGAGTGTATGAACACCTGGGTCTTACCCATAAAGTCCTGGAGGGTAAAGTTCTGGAACTCGGAGGAGAGGATCAGCATAGAGTTGTTCAGAGTGTTCAGTCGGCCATTGATGCCATTGAGCTGCTTGTTGTGAAGTTTATCAAACCAGGCGGTGTGGGTCCTCAGGGTGCTGTTCACCTCCTGCACGCAGTTCCACAGGCCTGAAACATGCTTGTTGAGGGTTTCCTTTATCTTGGTTAAGCTGCCTGAGACTGTATCCAGCTTGAGGCAGACGTTCTCCAGCTTGGACACTCTGTCCTCTAGGCCTCCTGAGGACCTCCGGCACTCCTGGCTTTCCTCCATCACCAGGTTGCTGAAGCTGTTGATTTCTTTCTGGAAGACGTGCAGCCTCTCCGTGTTGTCCTTGATGTGCTCAGTCACCTCCTCCTGGAGTTTGTTGATCTCAGAGATGAGCTTGTGCTTGGTTGTCCCCAGGTCATGGATGTCCGTCTCGTGTTTCTCCACACTTTCTTGCAGATCTTTAACGCTGTCATTCAAGGATGTGAAGGTCACAATGATATTGGAAAGTTCTCCCTGAAGATGCTTGAGTTCTCCACTGGAGCTTCCTCCAAAAACGGTGAAGCCATCAAGAGGCTTGTTGGAGCCGCTCAGGCCCTCCTCAGCCTTCCTGTGGATAGTCTGACAGGTCTCTGTGCACTCCTCCACCTGCTCCTTTAACTTGCCCACTTCCTCCTGCAGGTTGGAGCACACTTGGCCGCAGCTATGATAGTCAAACTGGATCATCTTCTTGAGGGAAGCAATGTTGTTCTCCATGTCTAGCATCTTTCCGTTGGTGTCATTCTGATACTGAGCAATGTTCAGATCAAACTTGTCCAGATCCTCCACAATGGTAGCCATGAATCTGTCCTGGGCATCTTTTAAGTCGTTGTATAGCTTTGTGAAAGAATCTCCACTGGCGTCCACGAAGGACTTCACATTGGTCAGCTCATCATCCAGGTCACTCAGTGTTCCTTGCACCTTGTTGCCTGATACCCTCAGCTCGGTGATACCAGAATGGATGTCCCGGATCTGGTCTGTGTTTTGCTTCACCCGGCTCTCTAAGTCTGACACGGCTTGGGTGACATCTGAGCTCTGCTTGCTGCACTGCTGCCGACACTGTTGGACGGAGCTTGTTACTTGGCTGCTCAGGATCTGAACATCTTTGCCAAGCTTACCAAGGTGATCTTCATTTTTTCCGACCCGATCCTTCAGGGAGTTAATATGATGAGAGAAATCCAGCATCTTGTGCTCCATCAGGTCCCGGAAGCCAGAACTGTTGCCCAGCTCGGTGAGCAGGATGTTGATTTTGTAGTCATTTCCTTGAATGCGATTCTTGAGCTCATCTTTCAGTTTATCAATCTCATCCTGGAAGTAATGTTTCATCTCATCTCTGTAGTGGTAATAATGTTCCTCCAGGGTCCTCCGTGTGGTGTTCATCCTACCCTCAATGTCTGACAGGCGGCTGTTCAGGTTTGTGCCCCCATGGCTGATCTCATTGTTGTTCCCTCCACCTAGTTCCTTGTCCAGACGGACGGTCAGAGCGACCACAGATCCAGACAAGGTGTCTGCTCTCCTTTCGGCCTCACCTACTTTTCGGCGCAGATCGGCGACTTCCATGCAGCAGTCTTTTGGCAACCGTGTAGTCAGCTCCACCACACGAGACTGGATGTTCTGCACGGCTTCTTTGTTTCTCTGGTCCACAGAGTTGATAAGTTTCTCCAGCCCCCGTACACGGTCCCTGTCCTCATTTTGTTGATTACGGAAACCCTCCACTCCGGAGAGGCATGTAGAACATGACTGCTGCACCCTCCTCTCCACCTCTCGTAAAATGTCTCCTTTTAGGTCTGTAATATCGGAGGTGCTGGGGGGCTTAGGGGTCAGGTTTCCGAGCTCTTGGTCATGGTCCTTCACCTTTTTGTCTAGATTTGTCAGGATGGTCTGAATGTCATTGAGTTTTTCTGACATGTCGGACTGGCTCGAGGCAGAATCTGCAGGCTGCTTCCCATTCAACATATTTTCCACAGTCAGACGAATCTCGGACTGGAATTTCTCACTCATCTCTTGCATTGTAGATTGTAAGCTCTGCAGCTCCTTGGTCAGACGTTGCACCTTGTCTTCCAGTTGCTTGACTTTCTCAGAATCTCCTTGACCTGACAGAAACCACAGAAGGGTTATTCAGAGAGTATTGCAGTGAGGACGGTCGTGGTCACTAACAAAGTTTAGAGAGTGTCCGCTCACCCACTGCGATACTTGTCTGCACGGATCCACCTTCAGCAATGTCCACAAACATCCAAGAAAAAGGACAGACTCCTCCATCTTGTCTCCGTAACACTTCAGCTTTGCTTTATTTGGAATTCAGTAAAACCAGGAGAATTGCCCCCATTGTGCGACACACCACCTAGTCTCTGGTGAGGCGTTTCAGACGCATGCGCCCTTCTTCACAGACATACGCCAATCCTCCCAGCCGGCCTGATGCCCATAATCCAGGGGTCTCCACTAATCCCATTCCTGCATTTCCCTTGGCAGCCAACCCTACATGTGCCATACAGAAATACCAAGACCCAATATACTATAGAGAATCTAAGATAATAGATGACGGCCGAAAACAACGGCTGCAATTTATGTGGAACAAAGAGACTAAACATTTTATGTTATAATGCACCAAAAAAGAGAAAAAGCTATGCCAACAATATACCAAGGCACACCAAAGGATATATGTCAGAATAAAAGTACTTTATTATAACAGGTACAATATTAGAGACATTTGACCCCACAAGCTTAAAAACAATTAAAAATGAAGAAACATGGGGGTACCCGGTATGGTACCACCCACAATGACACCCCAATGTAAGTCTATCACTCACCCTGTATAGATGCACATGCAATGTATAAGTAACCAATAAAGAACTATATCATTCAAATAATCAGTAATACTAAGTGTAAATGCTACAACCACAAAACCACACAATAGAAATATATTACCCTCAATCCTATGATGTGTGTTATTTTCTATTGTGTGGTTTTGTGGTTGTAGCATTTACACTTAGTATTACTGATTATTTGAATGATATAGTTCTTTATTGGTTACTTATACATTGCATGTGCACCTTATCTATACAGGGTGAGTGATAGACTTACATTGGGGTGTCATTGTGGGTGGTACCATACCGGGTACCCCCATGTTTCTTCATTTTTAATTGTTTTTAAGCTTGTGGGGTCAAATGTCTCTAATATTGTACCTATTATAATAAAGTACTTTTATTCTGACATATATCCTTTGGTGTGCTTTGGTATATTGTTGGCGTAGCTTTTTCTCTTTTTTGGTTGGGCTATATTGATCTATATACCTATTCTTTAGCCCCCTATATTACTACATGGCCAGCACACTTACTTGCTAAACATTTTATGTTCTAATGCACCAAAAAGGCCCTAAAATCGCCCCAAGTTCTGGGCTGCAATGTGAACAAACATCTAGAAGAATCTCGTATAATTGTGGTTATAATTTACATCATGCGTTTAAAGGTGCGAGTAACCTCCAAGGATTCCGCAAAATATTCTTACATTACCAAACCAATGTCAGAAACCGCTAAGAATGAGGAGAAAAATCATTCAAAATATAGATTTGTGTCATTAATTCAATGTAAACACTAAGGTCACACAATAATATTCCCACAGAAAACCTCCTATTACTAATGGCGGAGTACTTCTTCCCCAATACTGAGGCCATGTGGCATCCTATTACTAATGGCGGAGTACTTCCTCCCCAATACTGAGGCCATGTGACCTCCTATTACTAATGGCGGAGTACTTCCTTCCCAATACTGAGGCCGTGTGGCATCCTATTAATAATGGCGGAGTACTTCCTCCCCAATACTGAGGCCATGTGACCTCCTATTACTAATGGCGGAGTAATTCCTTCCTAATACTGAGGCCATGTGGCCTCCTATTACTAATGGTGCAGTACTTCCTCCCCAATACTGAGGCCATGTGGCATCCTATTACTAATGGCGGAGTAATTCCTTCCCAATACTGAGGCCATGTGGCATCCTATTACTAATGGCGGAGTACTTCCTCCCCAATACTGAGGCCATGTGGCCTCCTATTACTAATGGCGCAGTACTTTCTTCCCCAATACTGAGGCCATGTGGCATCCTATTACTAATGGCGGAGTAATTCCTTCCCAATACTGAGGCCATGTGGCCTCCTATTACTAATGGCGGAGTAATTCCTTCCCAATACTGAGGCCATGTGGTATCCTATTACTAATGGCGGAGTAATTCCTTCCCAATACTGAGGCCATGTGGTATCCTATTACTAATGGCGGAGTAATTCCTTCCCAATACTGAGGCCATGTGGTATCCTATTACTAATGGCGGAGTAATTCCTCCCCAATACTGAGGCCATGTGGCCTCCTATTACTAATGGCGCAGTACTTTCTTCCCCAATACTGAGGCCATGTGGCATCCTATTACTAATGGCGGAGTAATTCCTTCCCAATACTGAGGCCATGTGGTATCCTATTACTAATGGCGGAGTAATTCCTTCCCAATACTGAGGCCATGTGGTATCCTATTACTAATGGCGGAGTAATTCCTCCCCAATACTGAGGCCATGTGGCATCCTATTAATAATGGCGGAGTACTTCCTTCCCAATACTGAGGCCATGTGGTATCCTATTAATAATGGCGGAGTACTTCCTCCCCAATACTGAGGCCATGTGACCTCCTATTACTAATGGTGGAGTACTTCCTTCCCAATACTGAGGCCATGTGGCATCCTATTACTAATGGCGGAGTACTTCCTCCCCAATACTGAGGCCATGTGGCCTCCTATTACTAATGGCGGAGTAATTCCTCCCCAATACTGAGGCCATGTGGCCTCCTATTATGTATGAAATGTAATGATGTTGCGCATTTCTGTCAGATTTCCTGGGAACACATATCGTATTTATAATTTCCGTGTCGTAAATCCGACATATTTTGTTGTAACTTTTACATTCTATGATATAAAATGACATTTGTAGTGTCACATTCTATATGTTGTTTTACATGATAACTTTTACTTCGTCCTGTATCACAGAATGACGTCCATGGTTTAGAAGAGTTACACGTCCTGCACGGACATCTGCCACCGCACTTACACAACCCCGATTTCTGCAGCCAAGCTGCCCCCGTATGGTGTGTGTGGGATGAGGGGGGGGGGGCCCGTTTGGTGTTTGTGGGGGGTGATTGTTATCAGCCCTTAGTATAGTATTGGCTGATATCGGCTTACGATACGATGTGTTAGATAATCCATGAACAGCGGTACGGGAGACACATCGCCCGACCATATGATCAGTATATGGTGGATGAATCTCCCGTGCCACCGGACATGGACTGAAAAAAGATTCACAACTGAAAATATGAATTGTTCTTCCCAAAAAGACACGGTGAGGTGTTTGAGAGACGCCCATATATACGCCCATCCATACCACCATCCATGCCTCCATCCATACCACCATCCAAACCACCATCCATACCACCATGCATACCACCATGCATACCACCATCCATGCCTCCATCCATACCACCATCCATACCACCATCCATACCACCATCCATACCACCATCCATACCACCATGCATACCACCATCCATGCCTCCATCCATACCACCATCCATACCACCATCCAAACCACCATCCATACCACCATGCATACCACCATCCATGCCTCCATCCATACCACCATCCATACCACCATCCATACCACCATCCATGCCTCCATCCATGCCTCCATCCATACCACCATCCATACCACCATCCATACCACCATCCATACCACCATCCATGCCTCCATCCATGCCTCCATCCATACCACCATCCATGCCTCCATCCATGCCTCCATCCATGCCTCCATCCATGCCTCCATCCATGCCTCCATCCATACCACCATCCATTCCACCATCCATACCACCATCCATGCCTCCATCCATACCACCATCCATGCCTCCATCCATACCACCATCCATGCCTCCATCCATACCACCATCCATACCACCATGCATACCACCATCCATGCCTCCATCCATGCCTCCATCCATACCACCATCCATTCCACCATCCATACCACCATGCATACCACCATCCATGCCTCCATCCATACCACCATCCATGCCTCCATCCATACCACCATCCATACCACCATCCATGCCTCCATCCATGCCTCCATCCATACCACCATCCATACCACCATCCATACCACCATCCATGCCTCCATCCATACCACCATCCATACCACCATCCATACCACCATCCATACCACCATCCATGCCTCCATCCATACCACCATCCATACCACCATCCATACCACCATCCATACCACCATCCATACCACCATCCATGCCTCCATCCATACCACCATCCATACCACCATCCATACCACCATCCATACCACCATCCATACCACCATCCATACCACCATCCATGCCTCCATCCATACCACCATCCATACCACCATCCATACACTACTGTTCTGCACTAAATATTTGCCATTAAACATAAAGGTATTTTATCTGGCTGCCATTCCATGTCGCCCAGCGACACCAACACATCCCGGGAGTCCTGAAGAAAACCTGGTACCCGTCTTACTAATGGCTGCAACCATAAAACAACTGGCACTTTCTTCCCAGAATTCTCAGTGGAGCAGCAATGGTCTGTAAGTCTCCACACGTCTTTATGACGGGCTCTCTTTAAGGAGAGTCACTACCCCTTTGACCTACGTCGATAGACATCTCACTAGGCCGCCAACACCCTGCGCTGCACTGATGAGGGGCAAAAACCCTGAAACAGCCGTCTGCAAATGGTAAATTGTTCCTTTTGGAGAGATTGTTTGGCATAAAATCCCCAGTCAATGTTTTAAGGCTCCTTGACTGAGCAAGACTTGAAGGGAAATCTCTTTGCTTAAGAGGTGTGAGAGCTATTTTGCAGATCGTCAGTTCCATCTCACTAAATATTGTAATTATTCTAATAAATTGCAGGAAGTTTTGTTGGACACTTGTGCATTCTTTTTTTATGTTTGATGGCAAATATTTTGTGCAGAGCCGTGGTGTATGGATGGGCGTATGGATTGGTGTACGGAGGGGGGTACGGATGGGGGTATGGATGGGTGTACGGATGGGGGTATGGATGGGGGTATGGATGGGGGTATGGATGGGGGTATGGATAGGCGTATGGATGGGGGTATGGATGGGGGTATGGATAGGCGTATGGATGGGGGTATGGATGGGGGTATGGATGGGCGTATGGATGGGCGTATGGATGGGCGTATGGATGGGGGTATGGATGGGTGTATGGATGGGGGTATGGATAGGCGTACGGATGGGTGTACGGATGGGGGTATGGATGGGCGTATGGATGGGCGTATGGATGGGCGTATGGATAGGCGTATGGATGGGTGTATGAATGGGCATATGGATGGGCATATGGATGGGGGTATGGGTGAGCATATGGATGGGCGTATGGCGCTTCCCGTCTCTCACACACCTCACCGTGTCTTTTTGGGAAGAACAATTGATATTTTCAGTTGTGAATCCTTTTTCGGTCCATGTCCGGTGGTACGGAGATTCATCCACCACATACTGATCATATGGTCGGGCGATGTGTCTCCATACTGCCCCCCCACACAGACCATACGGGCACTCCCCTTCAAACCACACACCATACAGCCCCCCCACACACACCATACGGGCACTCCCTCTCACCCCACACACCATACAGCCCCCCCACACACACCATACGGGCACTCCCTCACCCCACACACACCATACGGGCACTCCCTCTCACCCCACACAACATACGCCCCCCCCTCACCCCACACCATATGGCCCCCCTCACACTATAAGCCCCCTCACACCACACGGGCCCCCTTCCCCCACACACACACCATACAGCCCCCCTCACCCCACACCATACGGCCCCCCCTCATCCCACACCATACGGCCCCCCGTCACCCCACACCATACGGCCCCCACACACAGACCATACGCCCCCCCCTCACACCATACGGGCCTCCCCTCACCCCACACGGGCCCCCTTCCCCCCACACACCATATGGCCTCCCCTCACTCCACACCATACGGCCCCCCTCACCCCACACCATACGGCCTCCTCACACACACACACCATACGGCCCCCTCACACTATAAGCCCCCCTCACACCATACGGCCTCCTCACACACACACACACACCATACGAACCCCCTCACACCATACAGGCCTCACCCCGCACCATACGGCCCCCTCACACTATAAGCCCTCCTCACACCACACGGGCCCCCTTCCCCCCCACACACCATACGCCCCCCTCACACCATACGGGCCTCCCCTCACCCCACACCATACGGCCCCTCACACTATAAGCCCCCCCTCACACCACACGGCCCCCTTCCCCCCCACACACCATACGGCCCCCCCTTACCCCACACCATACGGCCCCCCCTCACACCACACACCATACGGCCCCCTCCCCCCCCCCACACACCATACGGCCCCCTTCCCCCCACACACCATACGGCCCCCCCTTACCTCACACCATACGGCCCCCTTCCCCCCCCACACCATACGGCCCCCCCTCACATCACACACCATAGGGCCCCCCCTCACATCACACACCATAGGGCCCCCCCCCCCCACACACACCGTTGGTTTGGTAATGTAAGAATACTTCACCTCATCCTTGGAGGTTAGGCTGGATTCACACTGCATTTTTGCAATCCGTTTTTCTCATCCGTTTTTTGAAAAATAACGGATGAAAAACAGATTGCAAAAAAAACGGATGCATTTGTGTGCATCCGTTTTGATCCGTTTTTCCATTGACTTCCATTATAAAAAAAAACGGATCCGTTTTTTTTGACGGACACAAGAATGTTGCTGACACTATTTTTTTTGGCCGTTAAAAAAACCGGATCCGTTTAATGTATGCTAAAAACGCAGTGTGAACCCAGCCTTATTCGCACCATTAAACGCATGATGTAAATTTTAACCACAATTATACAAGATTCTTCTAGATGTTTATTCACATTGCAGCCCAGAACTTGGGGTCTTTTTAGGGCCCTTTTGGTGCATTATAACATAAAATGTTTAGTCTCTTTGTTCCACATAAATTGCAGCCGTTGTCTCATGTTTTCGGCCGTCATCTATTATCTTAGGTTCTCTATAGTATATTGGGTCTTGGTATTTCTGTATGGCACATGTAGGGTTGGCTGCAGGAATGGGATTAGTGGAGACCCCTGGATTATGGGCATCAGGCCGGCTGGGAGGATTGGCGTATGTCTGTGAAGAAGGGCGCATGCGTCTGAAACGCCTCACCAGAGACTAGGTGGTGTGTCGCACAATGGGGGCAATTCTCCTGGTTTTACTGAATTCCAAATAAAGCAAAGCTGAAGTGTTACGGAGACAAGATGGAGGACTGTCGCAATCTCTTCTGTACCAGGACGGGCTGGTGCCAGGGGGCGATACATGGGCACACACACGTTAGAAGGCCGGGAAGCTGGGAGAGAGGACAGAACCCAGAGAGACTGCAAAGAGTGAGAGAGAGAGAGAGAGTGAGTGACCCGTAAGAGACAGCAGATCCAGAAAGGAGACAAAGATGGTGGAGACAGCTGAGGAAAGGATGTGGGGAGCGCAGACAAGGGTGTCAGAAAGGGGTGTCAGGAGCGCAGGAGAGGGTGTCAGAAAGGGGTGTCAGGAGCGCAGGAGAGGGTGTCAGAAAGGGGTGTCAGGAGCGCAGACGAGGGTGTCAGAAAGGGGTGTCAGGAGCACAGACGAGGGTGTCAGAAAGGAGTGTCAGGAGCGCAGGAGAGGGTGTCAGAAAGGGGTGTCAAGAGCGCAGACGAGGGTGTCAGAAAGGGGTGTCAGGAGCGCAGGAGAGGGTGTCAGAAAGGGGTGTCAGGAGCGCAGGAGAGGGTGTCAGAAAGGAGTGTCAGGAGCGCAGGAGAGGGTGTCAGAAAGGGGTGTCAGGAGCGCAGACGAGGGTGTCAGAAAGGGGTGTCAGAAGCGCAGGAGAGGGTGTCAGAAAGGGGTGTCAGGAGCGCAGACGAGGGTGTCAGAAAGGGGTGTCAGGAGCGCAGGAGAGGGTGTCAGAAAGGGGTGTCAGGAGCGCAGGAGAGGGTGTCAGAAAGGGGTGTCAGGAGCGCAGGAGAGGGTGTCAGAAAGGGGTGTCAGGAGCACAGACGAGGGTGTCAGAAAGGGGTGTCAGGAGCGCAGGAGAGGGTGTCAGAAAGGGGTGTCAGGAGCGCAGGAGAGGGTGTCAGAAAGGGGTGTCAGGAGCGCAGACGAGGGTGTCAGAAAGGAGTGTCAGGAGCGCAGACGAGGGTGTCAGAAAGGGGTGTCAGGAGCGCAGACGAGGGTGTCAGAAAGGGGTGTCAGGAGCGCAGGAGAGGGTGTCAGAAAAGGGTGTCAGGAGCGCAGGAGAGGGTGTCAGAAAGGGGTGTCAGGAGCACAGACGAGGGTGTCAGAAAGGGGTGTCAGGAGCGCAGGAGAGGGTGTCAGAAAGGGGTTTCAGGAGCGCAGGAGAGGGTGTCAGAAAGGGGTGTCAGGAGCGCAGACGAGGGTGTCAGAAAGGAGTGTCAGGAGCGCAGACGAGGGTGTCAGAAAGGGGTGTCAGGAGCGCAGACGAGGGTGTCAGAAAGGGGTGTCAGGAGCGCAGGAGAGGGTGTCAGAAAGGGGTGTCAGGAGCGCAGGAGAGGGTGTCAGAAAGGGGTGTCAGGAGCGCAGGAGAGGGTGTCAGAAAGGGGTGTCAGGAGCGCAGACGAGGGTGTCAGAAAGGGGTGTCAGGAGCGCAGGAGAGGGTGTCAGAAAGGGGTGTCAGGAGCGCAGGAGAGGGTGTCAGAAAGGGGTGTCAGGAGCGCAGGAGAGGGTGTCAGAAAGGGGTGTCAGGAGCACAGACGAGGGTGTCAGAAAGGAGTGTCAGTAGCGCAGACGAGGGTGTCAGAAAGGGGTGTCAGGAGCGCAGGAGAGGGTGTCAGAAAGGGGTGTCAGGAGCGCAGGAGAGGGTGTCAGAAAGGGGTGTCAGGAGCGCAGACGAGGGTGTCAGAAAGGAGTGTCAGGAGCGCAGACGAGGGTGTCAGAAAGGGGTGTCAGGAGCGCAGGAGAGGGTGTCAGAAAGGGGTGTCAGGAGCGCAGGAGAGGGTGTCAGAAAGGGGTGTCAGGAGCGCAGGAGAGGGTGTCAGAAAGGGGTGTCAGGAGCACAGACGAGGGTGTCAGAAAGGAGTGTCAGTAGCGCAGACGAGGGTGTCAGAAAGGGGTGTCAGGAGCGCAGAAGAGGGTGTCAGAAAGGGGTGTCAGGAGCGCAGGGGAGGGTGTCAGAAAGGGGTGTCAGGAGCGCAGACGAGGGTGTCAGAAAGGAGTGTCAGGAGCGCAGACGAGGGTGTCAGAAAGGAGTGTCAGGAGCGCAGGAGAGGGTGTCAGAAAGGGGTGTCAGGAGAGCAGGAGAGGGTGTCAGAAAGGGGTGTCAGGAGCGCAGGAGAGGGTGTCAGAAAGGGGTGTCAGGAGCGCAGACGAGGGTGTCAGAAAGGAGTGTCAGGAGCGCAGACGAGGGTGTCAGAAAGGGGTGTCAGGAGCGCAGGAGAGGGTGTCAGAAAGGGGTGTCAGGAGCGCAGGAGAGGGTGTCAGGAGTGCAGGAGAGAGTGTCAGAAAAGGGTGTCAGGAGCGCAGGAGAGGGTGTCAGAAAGGGGTGTCAGGAGTGCAGGAAAGGGTGTCAGAAAGGGGTGTCAGGAGCGCAGGAGAGGGTGTCAGAAAGGGGTGTCAGGAGCGCAGACGAGGGTGTCAGAAAGGGGTGTCAGGAGCGCAGGAGAGGGTGTCAGAAAGGGGTGTCAGGAGCGCAGGAGAGGGTGTCAGAAAGGGGTGTCAGGAGCGCAGGAGAGGGTGTCAGAAAGGGGTGTCAGGAGCACAGACGAGGGTGTCCGGAGAGCAGACGAGGGTGTCAGAAAGAGGTGTCAGGAGCGCAGGAGAGGGTGTCAGAAAGGAGTGTCAGGAGCGCAGGAGAGGGTGTCAGAAAGGGGTGTCAGGAGCGCAGGAGAGGGTGTCAGAAAGGGGTGTCAGGAGCACAGACGAGGGTGTCCGGAGAGCAGACGAGGGTGTCAGAAAGAGGTGTCAGGAGCGCAGGAGAGGGTGTCAGAAAGGGGTGTCAGGAGCACAGACGAGGGTGTCCGTAGAGCAGACGAGGGTGTCAGAAAGAGGTGTCAGGAGCGCAGACGAGGGTGTCAGAAAGAGGTGTCAGGAGCGCAGGAGAGGGTGTCAGGAGCTCAGGAGAGGTTTTATGGACATGCAGAAAGGAGAGAAGGGAATGGCCTGTACTATCTCACTCGGAAGACTAAATTTCGGTTTCATCAGGTAAAGGCCGATAATTCCGGACTCATTGAGGCCTGGTATTTGGGTGGGTAGCAGACATACTCTTATGCTTGGGTCTACTAACAGCAGTACCTTCACCTCCAGATCCACTAAGATGGTTTCCTCCACTGGATCCAGAGATATTGGGTCTTACAGGCCTGGGCCGGGGTCTACTGGTGGTGACATGAGCTCCATTTGCTGGTCCCTCGCTGCAGTCATCTCCCGAATATCCATGACAACATTTCCATTCCATATCCGACACCGTCTTGTAGGCGATTTTGTATCGGGGTCTCATGTAGCTTCGGTACCTGGAGAGGATTGGAGATGAGCTGAATAATGGCAGATATAAGAAGTCCTCCCATAGAGTGATACAGATGCTATCTACTATAGTGAGGGGGGTGGCCATTATATACTGGTGATATGGAAGCTATTACAGCAAGGAGAACTGGGACTGGAGCAGGAGGAGGACACGGACTAGAGAAGAAGGAGGAGAACCGGGACTAGAGCAGGAGGAAGAGAACCGGGTCTGGAGCAGGAGGTGGAGACTAAAGAAGAAGGAGGAGAACCGGGACTGAAGCCGGAGGAGGAGAACCGGGACTGGAGCAGGAGGAGAATCGGGACTAAAGCAGGAGGAGGAAAACCGGGACTGGAGCAGGAGGAGGAGACTAGAGAAGAAGGAGGAGAACCGGGACTGGAGCAGGTGGAGGAGAAATGGGACTGGAGCAGGAGGAGAACACGGACTAAAGAAGAAGGAAGAGAACCAGGACTGGAGCAGGAGGAGGAGGACACGGACTAGAGAAGAAGGAGCAGAACCGGGACTGGAGAAGGAGGAGAACACGAACTAGAGAAGAAGGAGCAGAACCGGGACTGGAGAAGGAGGAGAACACGGTCTAGAGCAGAAGAAGGAGAACCGGGACTGGAGCAGAAGGAGGAGAACCAGAAATGGAGCAGAGGGAGGAGGACACTGACTGGAGCAGGAGGAGGAGGAGGTGGAGGAGGAGGAGGAGGACATGGACTAGAGCAGAAGTAAGAAAAACAGGACTGGAGCAAAAGAAGGAGGATACTGACTGGAGCAGGAGGAGGAGAACATGTACTAGAGCAGAAGGAGAACCAGGACTGGGGCAGAAGGAGGAGGACACTGAATGGAGGAGGAGGACACTGACTGGAGCAGGAGGAGAACGTGGACTAGAGCAGAAGGAGGAGAGCACAGACTAGAGAAGAAGGAGGAGAACCCGGACTGGAGCAGGAGGTGAACACAGACTAGAAAAGAAGGAGGAGAACTGGGACTGGAGCAGAAGGAGGAGAACCGGAACTGGAGCAGAGGAAGGAGGACACTGACTGGAGCAGAAGGAGGAGGACACTGACTGGAGCAGGAGGAGGAGGAGAACATGGACTAGAGCAGAAGGAGAACCCAGAGTGGAGCAGAAGGAGGAGGACACTGACTGGAGCAAGAGGAGGAGGACACTGACTGGAGCAGGAAAAGAAAAACAGGGACTAAATCAGAAGGATGAGGAGAACAGGGACTGGAGCAGAAAGATGAGAACAGGGACTAGAGCGGAAAGAGAAGAACAGGGACTGGAGAAGAAAGATTAGAACAGGGAATGGAGAAGAAAGATGAAAACAGAGAGTAGAGCGGAAAGAGAAGAACAGGGACTGGAGCAGAAGGAAGAGAACTGGGACTAAGGCACAAGGATGAGAAAGGGGACTGGAGCAGAAAAAGGAAAAAAAGGACTAAGGCACGAGTAAGAGAACAGGGACTAGAGCAGAAAGAGGAAAAAAGGACTAAGCCACGAGTAAGAGAACAGGGACTGGAGCAGAAGGAGGAGAACAGGGACTGGAGCAGAAAGATGAGAACAGGGACTGGAGCAGAAAGAGAAGAACAGGGACTGGAGTAGAAGAAGGAGAACAGGGACTGGAGTAGAAGAAGGAGAACAGGGACTGGAGCAGAAGAAGGAGAACAGGGACTGGAACAAAAGGAGGGGAACAGGGACTGGAACAAAAGGAGGGGAACAGGGACTGGAGCAGAAAGGGGAAAAAAGGGACTAAGGCGCAAAGAAGAGAACAGTGACCAGAGAAGAAGGAAGAAAAAGGGGTCTGAAGCAGGAGGAGGAGGAGGACAGTGACCAAAACAGGAAGAGCAGATGAGGCACTGGAGCAGGAGGAGGAGAACAGGAACTGGAGCAGGAGGAAAAAGAGGAAGAGGACCGAAGCAGGAAGAGGAGATGAGGGACTGGAGCAGGAGGAAGCAAGCAGGGACTGGAGCAGAAGGATGAGAACAGGGCCTGGGGCAGAACGAGGAGAACAGGGACTGGAGCAGGAGGAGGAGAATAGGGCCTGGAACAGAAGGAGGAAGCAAACAGGGACTGGAGCAGGAGGAGGAGAGCAGGGACTGCAGCAGAAGGAAGCAAATAGGGACTGGAGCAGGAGAATAGGAATGGAGCAACAGGACAGTAACAGATTTGAGCAGAAGGAGGAGGGCAGGGACTAGAGCAGGAGGAGGATAACAGAGACTGAAGCAAGAGGAAAAGAAGGACGGGGGCAGAAGAAGGGGAACATTGACTGGAGCAGGAGGAGGAATACAGATAATGCAGCTGAAGGAGAACAGAGTCTGGAGTAGAAGGGGACAAGAACTGGAGCAGTAGAAGGAGAACAATAAAAGGAGCAAAAGATGAGAACAAGGAATTAAGCAAGAGGAGGCAAATGGGGACTGGAGCAGAAGGAGGCAAAAAGGGATTTTTACAAAGGAGGAGAACAATGACCAGAGCAGAAGGAGGACAACAGTGACCAGAGCAGGGGAGAACAGTGACCAGAGCAGGGGAGAACAGTGACCAGAGCAGGGGAGAACAGTGACCAGAGCAGGAGGAGGAGAACAGTGACCAGAGCAGGGGAGAACAGTGACCAGAGCAGGGGAGAACAGTGACCAGAGCAGGGGAGAACAGTGACCAGAGCAGGGGAGAACAGTGACCAGAGCAGGGGAGAACAGTGACGAGAGCAGGAGGAGGAGAACAGTGACCAGAGCAGGGGAGAACAGTGACCAGAGCAGAAGGAGGAGAACAGTGACCAGAGCAGGGGAGAACAGTGACCAGAGCAGGAGAGAACAGTGACCAGAGCAGGGGAGAACAGTGACCAGAGCAGAAGGAGGAGAACAGTGACCAGAGCAGGGGAGAACAGTGACCAGAGCAGGGGAGAACAGTGACCAGAGCAGAAGGAGGAGAACAGTGACCAGAGCAGAAGGAGGAGAACAGTGACCAGAGCAGGGGAGAACAGTGACCAGAGCAGGGGAGAACAGTGACCAGAGCAGAAGGAGGAGAACAGTGACCAGAGCAAAAGGAGTAGAACAGTGACCAGAGCAGAAGGAGGAAAACAGTGACCAGAGCAGGGGAGAACAGTGACCAGAGCAGAAGGAGGAAAACAGTGACCAGAGCAGGGGAGAACAGTGACCAGAGCAGGGGAGAACAGTGACCAGAGCAGAAGGAGGAGAACAGTGACCAGAGCAGAAGGAGGAGAACAGTGACCAGAGCAGAAGGAGGAGAACAGTGACCAGAGCAGGGGAGAACAGTGACCAGAGCAGGGGAGAACAGTGACCAGAGCAGGGGAGAACAGTGACCAGAGCAAGGGAGAACAGTGACCCGAGCAGGAGGAGGAGAACAGTGACCAGAGCAGGGGAGAACAGTGACCAGAGCAGGGGAGAACAGTGACCAGAGCAGGGGAGAACAGTGACCAGAGCAAGGGAGAACAGTGACCAGAGCAGGAGGAGGAGAACAGTGACCAGAGCAGAAGGAGGAGAACAGTGACCAGAGCAGGGGAGAACAGTGACCAGAGCAGGGGAGAACAGTGACAAGAGCAGGGGAGAACAGTGACAAGAGCAGGGGAGAACAGTGACCAGAGCAGGAGGAGAACAGTGACCAGAGCAGGGGAGAATAGTGACCAGAGCAGGGGAGAACAGTGACCAGAGCAGGGGAGAACAGTGACCAGAGCAGGGGAGAACAGTGACCAGAGCAGGAGGAGGAGAACAGTGACCAGAGCAGGGGAGAACAGTGACCAGAGCAGGAGGAGGAGAACAGTGACCAGAGCAGGGGAGAACAGTGACCAGAGCAGGGGAGAACAGTGACCAGAGGAGGGGAGAACAGTGACCAGAGCAGGGGAGAACAGTGACCAGAGCAGGGGAGAACAGTGACCAGAGCAGGGGAGAACAGTGACCAGAGCAGGGGAGAACAGTGACCAGAGCAGGAGGAGGAGAACAGTGACCAGAGCAGGAGGAGAACAGTGACCAGAGCAGGGGAGAACAGTGACCAGAGCAGGAGGAGGAGAACAGTGACCAGAGCAGACGAAGGAGAACAGTGACCAGAGCAGGGGAGAACAGTGACCAGAGCAGGGGAGAACAGTGACCAGAGCAGGGGAGAACAGTGACCAGAGCAGGAGGAGGAGAACAGTGACCAGAGCAGGGGAGAACAGTGACCAGAGCAGAAGGAGGAGAACAGTGACCAGAGCAGGGGAGAACAGTGACCAGAGCAGGAGGAGGAGAACAGTGACCAGAGCAGGGGAGAACAGTGACCAGAGCAGGGGGAGGAGAACAGTGACCAGAGCAGGGGAGAACAGTGACCAGAGCAGAAGGAGGAGAACAGTGACCAGAGCAGGGGGAGGAGAACAGTGACCAGAGCAGGAGGAGGAGAACAGTGACCAGAGCAGGGGAGAACAGTGACCAGAGCAGGAGGAGGAGAACAGTGACCAGAGCAGGGGAGAACAGTGACCAGAGCAGGAGGAGGAGAACAGTGACCAGAGCAGGGGAGAACAGTGACCAGAGCAGGAGGAGGAGAACAGTGACCAGAGCAGGGGAGAACAGTGACCAGAGCAGGGGAGAACAGTGACCAGAGCAGCAGGAGGAGAACAGTGACCAGAGCAGGGGAGAACAGTGACCAGAGCAGGGGAGAACAGTGACCAGAGCAGGAGGAGGAGAACAGTGACCAGAGCAGGGGAGAACAGTGACCAGAGCAGGAGGAGGAGAACAGTGACCAGGGCAGAAGGAGGAGAACAGTGACCAGAGCAGGGGAGAACAGTGACCAGAGCAGGGGAGAACAGTGACAAGAGCAGGGGAGAACAGTGACAAGAGCAGGGGAGAACAGTGACCAGAGCAGGAGGAGAACAGTGACCAGAGCAGGGGAGAATAGTGACCAGAGCAGGGGAGAACAGTGACCAGAGCAGGGGAGAACAGTGACCAGAGCAGAAGGAGGAGAACAGTGACCAGAGCAGGGGAGAACAGTGACCAGAGCAGGGGAGAACAGTGACCAGAGCAGAAGGAGGAGAACAGTGACCAGAGCAGGAGGAGGAGAACAGTGACCAGAGCAGGGGAGAACAGTGACCAGAGCAGGAGGAGGAGAACAGTGACCAGAGCAGGGGGAGAACAGTGACCGCATAGCAGGGTAGAACAGTGACGCAGAGGAGGGGAGAACAGTGACCAGAGCAGGGGAGAACAGTGGACCAGAGCAGGGGAGAACACGTGACCAGAGCGTAGGGAGAACAGTGACCAGAGCAGGTGAGAACAGTGGTACCAGAGTCAGGGGAGAACAGTGCCTAGAGCAGGAGGGAGAACAGTTGACCAGAGCGAGGGTTGAAGGAAGAACAGTGACAAGCAGGGAGAACAGCCGGGGAGACAGTGACCAGAGCAGGGGAGGAACAGTGGACCAGAGCAGGGGAGAACAGTGACCAGAGCAGGGGAGAACAGTGACCAGAGCAGGGGAGAACAGTGACCAGAGCAGGGGAGAACAGTGACCAGAGCAGGAGGAGGAGAACAGTGACCAGAGCAGGGGAGAACAGTGACCAGAGCAGGGGAGAACAGTGACCAGAGCAGGGGAGAACAGTGACCAGAGCAGGGGAGAACAGTGACCAGAGCAGACGAAGGAGAACAGTGACCAGAGCAGGGGAGAACAGTGACCAGAGCAGGGGAGAACAGTGACCAGAGCAGGAGGAGGAGAACAGTGACCAGAGCAGGGGAGAACAGTGACCAGAGCAGAAGGAGGAGAACAGTGACCAGAGCAGGGGAGAACAGTGACCAGAGCAGGAGGAGGAGAACAGTGACCAGAGCAGGAGGAGGAGAACAGTGACCAGAGCAGGGGAGAACAGTGACCAGAGCAGGAGGAGGAGAACAGTGACCAGAGCAGGAGGAGGACAGTGACCAGAGCAGACGAAGGAGAACAGTGACCAGAGCAGGGGAGAACAGTGACCAGAGCAGGGGAGGACAGTGACCAGAGCAGGGGAGAACAGTGACCAGAGCAGGGGAGAACAGTGACCAGAGCAGGGGAGAACAGTGACCAGAGCAGAAGGAGGAGAACAGTGACCAGAGCAGGGGAGAACAGTGACCAGAGCAGGAGGAGGAGAACAGTGACCAGAGCAGAAGGAGGAGAACAGTGACCAGAGCAGGGGAGAACAGTGACCAGAGCAGGAGGAGAACAGTGACCAGAGCAGGGGAGAACAGTGACCAGAGTAGGGGAGAACAGTGACCAGAGCAGGAGGAGGAGAACAGTGACCAGAGCAGGGGAGAACAGTGACCAGAGCAGGGGAGAACAGTGACCAGAGCAGGGGAGAACAGTGACCAGAGCAGAAGGAGGAGAACAGTGACCAGAGCAGGGGAGAACAGTGACCAGAGCAGGAGGAGGAGAACAGTGACCAGAGCAGAAGGAGGAGAACAGTGACCAGAGCAGGGGAGAACAGTGACCAGAGCAGGAGGAGAACAGTGACCAGAGCAGGGGAGAACAGTGACCAGAGTAGGGGAGAACAGTGACCAGAGCAGGAGGAGGAGAACAGTGACCAGAGCAGGGGAGAACAGTGACCAGAGCAGGGGAGAACAGTGACCAGAGCAGGGGAGAACAGTGACCAGAGCAGAAGGAGGAGAACAGTGACCAGAGCAGGGGAGAACAGTGACCAGAGCAGGAGGAGGAGAACAGTGACCAGAGCAGAAGGAGGAGAACAGTGACCAGAGCAGAAGGAGGAGAACAGTGACCAGAGCAGGAGGAGGAGAACAGTGACCAGAGCAGGAGGAGGAGAACAGTGACCAGAGCAGAAGGAGGAGAACAGTGACCAGAGCAGGAGGAGGAGAACAGTGACCAGAGCAGAAGGAGGAGAACAGTGACCAGAGCAGACGAAGGAGAACAGTGACCAGAGCAGGGGAGAACAGTGACCAGAGCAGGGAAGAACAGTGACCAGAGCAGAAGGAGGAGAACAGTGACCAGAGCAGGGAGGAACAGTGACCAGAGCAGCAGGAGGAGAACAGTGACCAGAGCAGAAGGAGGAGAACAGTGACCAGAGCAGACGAAGGAGAACAGTGACCAGAGCAGGGGAGAACAGTGACCAGAGCAGGGGAGAACAGTGACCAGAGCAGAAGGAGGAGAACAGTGACCAGAGCAGGGGAGAACAGTGACCAGAGCAGGGGGGAACAGTGACCAGAGCAGGGGAGAACAGTGACCAGAGCAGGAGGAGGAGAACAGTGACCAGAGCAGGAGGAGGAGAACAGTGACCAGAGCAGGGGAGAACAGTGACCAGAGCAGGGGAGAACAGTGACCAGAGCAGGAGGAGGAGAACAGTGACCAGAGCAGGAGGAGGAGAACAGTGACCAGAGCAGGGGAGGACAGTGACCAGAGCAGGAGGAGAACAGTGACCGGAGCAGGGGAGAACAGTGACCAGAGCAGGGGAGAACAGTGACCAGAGCAGAAGGAGGAGAACAGTGACCAGAGCAGGGGAGAACAGTGACCAGAGCAGGGGAGAACAGTGACCAGAGCAGGGGAGAACAGTGACCAGAGCAGGGGAGAACAGTGACCGGAGCAGGGGAGAACAGTGACCAGAGCAGGGGAGAACAGTGACCAGAGCAGGGGAGAACAGTGACCAGAGCAGGAGGAGGAGAACAGTGACCAGAGCAGGGGAGAACAGTGACCAGAGCAGGGGAGAACAGTGACAAGAGCAGGGGAGAACAGTGACAAGAGCAGGGGAGAACAGTGACAAGAGCAGGGGAGAACAGTGACCAGAGCAGGGGGAGGAGAACAGTGACAAGAGCAGGGGAGAACAGTGACAAGAGCAGGGGAGAACAGTGACAAGAGCAGGGGAGAACAGTGACCAGAGCAGGAGGAGAACAGTGACCAGAGCAGGGGGAGGAGAACAGTGACAAGAGCAGGGGAGAACAGTGACAAGAGCAGGGGAGAACAGTGACAAGAGCAGGGGAGAACAGTGACCAGAGCAGGAGGAGAACAGTGACCAGAGCAGGGGAGAATAGTGACCAGAGCAGGGGAGAACAGTGACAAGAGCAGGGGAGAACAGTGACAAGAGCAGGGGAGAACAGTGACCAGAGCAGGAGGAGAACAGTGACCAGAGCAGGAGGAGAACAGTGACCAGAGCAGGGGAGAACAGTGACCAGAGCAGGAGGAGAAGAACAGTGACCAGAGCAGGGGAGAACAGTGACCAGAGCAGAAGGAGGAGAACAGTGACCAGAGCAGGGGAGAACAGTGACCAGAGCAGGGGAGAACAGTGACCAGAGCAGGGGAGAACAGTGACCAGAGCAGGAGGAGGAGAACAGTGACCAGAGCAGGGGAGAACAGTGACCAGAGCAGGGGAGAACAGTGACCAGAGGAGGGGAGAACAGTGACCAGAGCAGGGGAGAACAGTGACCAGAGCAGGGGAGAACAGTGACCAGAGCAGGGGAGAACAGTGACCAGAGCAGGGGAGAACAGTGACCAGAGCAGGAGGAGAACAGTGACCAGAGCAGGAGGAGGAGAACAGTGACCAGAGCAGGGGAGAACAGTGACCAGAGCAGGGGAGAACAGTGACCAGAGCAGGGGAGAACAGTGACCAGAGCAGGGGAGAACAGTGACCAGAGCAGGGGAGAACAGTGACCAGAGCAGGAGGAGGAGAACAGTGACCAGAGCAGGGGAGAACAGTGACCAGAGCAGGGGAGAACAGTGACCAGAGCAGGGGAGAACAGTGACCAGAGCAGGGGAGAACAGTGACCAGAGCAGGGGAGAACAGTGACCAGAGCAGACGAAGGAGAACAGTGACCAGAGCAGGGGAGAACAGTGACCAGAGCAGGGGAGAACAGTGACCAGAGCAGGAGGAGGAGAACAGTGACCAGAGCAGGGGAGAACAGTGACCAGAGCAGAAGGAGGAGAACAGTGACCAGAGCAGGAGGAGGAGAACAGTGACCAGAGCAGGAGGAGAACAGTGACCAGAGCAGGAGGAGGACAGTGACCAGAGCAGACGAAGGAGAACAGTGACCAGAGCAGGGGAGAACAGTGACCAGAGCAGGGGAGAACAGTGACCAGAGCAGGGGAGAACAGTGACCAGAGCAGAAGGAGGAGAACAGTGACCAGAGCAGAAGGAGGAGAACAGTGACCAGAGCAGGGGAGAACAGTGACCAGAGCAGGGGAGAACAGTGACCAGAGCAGAAGGAGGAGAACAGTGACCAGAGCAGGGGAGAACAGTGACCAGAGCAGGAGGAGGAGAACAGTGACCAGAGCAGGGGAGAACAGTGACCAGAGCAGGAGGAGGAGAACAGTGACCAGAGCAGGGGAGAACAGTGACCAGAGCAGGGGAGAACAGTGACCAGAGCAGGAGGAGGAGAACAGTGACCAGAGCAGAAGGAGGAGAACAGTGACCAGAGCAGAAGGAGGAGAACAGTGACCAGAGCAGGAGGAGGAGAACAGTGACCAGAGCAGGAGGAGGAGAACAGTGACCAGAGCAGAAGGAGGAGAACAGTGACCAGAGCAGGAGGAGGAGAACAGTGACCAGAGCAGAAGGAGGAGAACAGTGACCAGAGCAGACGAAGGAGAACAGTGACCAGAGCAGGGGAGAACAGTGACCAGAGCAGGGAAGAACAGTGACCAGAGCAGAAGGAGGAGAACAGTGACCAGAGCAGGGGAGAACAGTGACCAGAGCAGCAGGAGGAGAACAGTGACCAGAGCAGAAGGAGGAGAACAGTGACCAGAGCAGACGAAGGAGAACAGTGACCAGAGCAGGGGAGAACAGTGACCAGAGCAGGGGAGAACAGTGACCAGAGCAGAAGGAGGAGAACAGTGACCAGAGCAGGGGAGAACAGTGACCAGAGCAGGGGGGAACAGTGACCAGAGCAGGGGAGAACAGTGACCAGAGCAGGAGGAGGAGAACAGTGACCAGAGCAGGAGGAGGAGAACAGTGACCAGAGCAGGGGAGAACAGTGACCAGAGCAGGGGAGAACAGTGACCAGAGCAGGGGAGAACAGTGACCAGAGCAGGGGAGAACAGTGACCAGAGCAGAAGGAGGAGAACAGTGACCAGAGCAGGGGAGAACAGTGACCAGAGCAGGGGAGAACAGTGACCAGAGCAGGGGAGAACAGTGACCAGAGCAGGGGAGAACAGTGACCGGAGCAGGGGAGAACAGTGACCAGAGCAGGGGAGAACAGTGACCAGAGCAGGGGAGAACAGTGACCAGAGCAGGAGGAGGAGAACAGTGACCAGAGCAGGGGAGAACAGTGACCAGAGCAGGGGAGAACAGTGACCAGAGCAGGGGAGAACAGTGACCAGAGCAGGAGGAGGAGAACAGTGACCAGAGCAGGGGGAGGAGTTACAGTGACCAGAGCAGCAGGAGGAGAACAGTGACCAGAGCAGGGGAGAACAGTGACCAGAGCAGGAGGAGGAGAACAGTGACCAGAGCAGGGGAGAACAGTGACCAGAGCAGGGGAGAACAGTGACCAGAGCAGGGGAGAACAGTGACCAGAGCAGGGGAGAACAGTGACCAGAGCAGGAGGAGGAGAACAGTGACCAGAGCAGGGGGAGGAGAACAGTGACCAGAGCAGGAGGAGGAGAACAGTGACCAGAGCAGGAGGAGGAGAACAGTGACCAGAGCAGGAGGAGGAGAATAGTGACCAGAGCAGGGGAGAACAGTGACCAGAGCAGGAGGAGAAGAACAGTGACCAGAGCAGGAGGAGAAGAACAGTGACCAGAGCAGGGGAGAACAGTGACCAGAGCAGGGGAGAACAGTGACCAGAGCAGGGGAGAACAGTGACCAGAGCAGGGGAGAACAGTGACCAGAGCAGGGGAGAACAGTGACCAGAGCAGGGGAGAACAGTGACCAGAGCAGGAGGAGGAGAACAGTGACCAGAGCAGGGGAGAACAGTGACCAGAGCAGGAGGAGAAGAACAGTGACCAGAGCAGGGGAGAACAGTGACCTGAGCAGGAGGAGGAGAACAGTGACCAGAGCAGGGGAGAACAGTGACCAGAGCAGGGGAGAACAGTGACCAGAGCAGGGGAGAACAGTGACCAGAGCAGGAGGAGGAGAACAGTGACCAGAGCAGGGGGAGGAGAACAGTGACCAGAGCAGGAGGAGGAGAACAGTGACCAGAGCAGGAGGAGGAGAACAGTGACCAGAGCAGGAGGAGGAGAACAGTGACCAGAGCAGGGGAGAACAGTGACCAGAGCAGGGGAGAACAGTGACCAGAGCAGGGGAGAACAGTGACCAGAGCAGGAGGAGGAGAACAGTGACCAGAGCAGGGGAGAACAGTGACCAGAGCAGGAGGAGGATAACAGTGACCAGAGCAGGAGGAGAACAGTGACCAGAGCAGGAGGAGGAGAACAGTGACCAGAGCAGGAGGAGGAGAACAGTGACCAGAGCAGGAGGAGGAGAACAGTGACCAGAGCAGGAGGAAAAGAACAGTGACCAGAGCAGAAGGAGGAGAACAGTGACCAGAGCAGGGGAGAACAGTGACCACAGCAGGGGAGAACAGTGACCTGAGCAGGGGAGAACAGTGACCAGAGCAGGGGAGAACAGTGACCAGAGCAGGAGGAGAAGAACAGTGACCAGAGCAGGAGGAGGAGAACAGTGACCAGAGCAGGGGAGAACAGTGACCAGAGCAGGAGGAGAAGAACAGTGACCAGAGCAGGAGGAGGAGAACAGTGACCAGAGCAGGGGAGAACAGTGACCAGAGCAGGGGAGAACAGTGACCAGAGCAGGAGGAGGAGAACAGTGACCAGAGCAGCAGGAGGAGAACAGTAACCAGAGCAGGGGAGAACAGTGACCAGAGCAGGGGAGAACAGTGACCAGAGCAGGGGAGAACAGTGACCAGAGCAGAAGGAGGAGAACAGTGACCAGAGCAGCAGGAGGAGAACAGTAACCAGAGCAGGGGAGAACAGTGACCAGAGCAGAAGGAGGAGAACAGTGACCAGAGCAGGAGGAGGAGAACAGTGACCAGAGCAGGGGAGAACAGTGACCAGAGCAGGGGAGAACAGTGACCAGAGCAGGGGAGAACAGTGACCAGAGCAGGAGGAGAAGAACAGTGACCAGAGCAGGAGGAGGAGAACAGTGACCAGAGCAGGGGAGAACAGTGACCAGAGCAGGGGAGAACAGTGACCAGAGCAGGGGAGAACAGTGACCAGAGCAGGGGAGAACAGTGACCAGAGCAGGGGGAGGAGAACAGTGACCAGAGCAGAAGGAGGAGAACAGTGACCAGAGCAGGAGGAGGACAGTGACCAGAGCAGGGGAGAACAGTGACCAGAGCAGGGGAGAACAGTGACCAGAGCAGGGGAGAACAGTGACCAGAGCAGGGGAGGACAGTGACCAGAGCAGGGGAGAACAGTGACCAGAGCAGGAGGAGAACAGTGACCAGAGCAGGAGGAGGAGAACAGTGACCAGAGCAGAAGGAGGAGAACAGTGACCAGAGCAGGAGGAGGAGAACAGTGACCAGAGCAGGAGGAGGAGAACAGTGACCAGAGCAGGAGGAGAACAGTGACCAGAGCAGGAGGAGAACAGTGACCAGAGCAGGGGAGAACAGTGACCAGAGCAGGAGGAGAACAGTGACCAGAGCAGGAGGAGGAGAACAGTGACCAGAGCAGGGGAGAACAGTGACCAGAGCAGGAGGAGAACAGTGACCAGAGCAGGGGAGAACAGTGACCAGAGCAGGAGGAGGAGAACAGTGACCAGAGCAGGGGAGAACAGTGACCAGAGCAGGGGAGAACAGTGACCAGAGCAGGGGAGAACAGTGACCAGAGCAGGGGAGAACAGTGACAAGAGCAGGAGGAGGAGAACAGTGACCAGAGCAGGAGGAGGAGAACAGTGACCAGAGCAGGGGAGAACAGTGACCAGAGCAGGGGAGAACAGTGACCAGAGCAGGGGAGAACAGTGACCAGAGCAGGAGGAGAACAGTGACAAGAGCAGGAGGAGGAGAACAGTGACAAGAGCAGGGGAGAACAGTGACCAGAGCAGGAGGAGGAGAACAGTGACAAGAGCAGCAGGAGGAAAACAGTGACCAGAGCAGGGGAGAACAGTGACCAGAGCAGCAGGAGGAGAACAGTGACCAGAGCAGGGGAGAACAGTGACCAGAGCAGGAGGAGGAGAACAGTGACCAGAGCAGGGGAGAACAGTGACCAGAGCAGGAGGAGGAGAACAGTGACCAGAGCAGGGGAGAACAGTGACCAGAGCAGGGGAGAACAGTGACCAGAGCAGGAGGAGGAGAACAGTGACCAGAGCAGGAGGAGGAGAACAGTGACCAGAGCAGGGGAGAACAGTGACCAGAGCAGGGGAGAACAGTGACCAGAGCAGGGGAGAACAGTGACCAGAGCAGACGAAGGAGAACAGTGACCAGAGCAGGGGAGAACAGTGACCAGAGCAGGGGAGAACAGTGACCAGAGCAGGAGGAGGAGAACAGTGACCAGAGCAGGGGAGAACAGTGACCAGAGCAGAAGGAGGAGAACAGTGACCAGAGCAGGAGGAGGAGAACAGTGACCAGAGCAGGAGGAGGAGAACAGTGACCAGAGCAGGAGGAGAACAGTGACCAGAGCAGGAGGAGGACAGTGACCAGAGCAGACGAAGGAGAACAGTGACCAGAGCAGGGGAGAACAGTGACCAGAGCAGGGGAGAACAGTGACCAGAGCAGAAGGAGGAGAACAGTGACCAGAGCAGAAGGAGGAGAACAGTGACCAGAGCAGGGGAGAACAGTGACCAGAGCAGGAGGAGAACAGTGACCAGAGCAGGGGAGAACAGTGACCAGAAGTAGGGGAGAACAGTGACCAGAGGCAGGAGGAGGAGAACAGTGACCAGAGCAGGGGGAGAACAGTGACCAGAGCAGGGGAGAACAGTGACCAGAGCAGGGGAGAACAGTGACCAGAGCAGAAGGAGGAGAACAGTGACCAGAGCAGGGGAGAACAGTGACCAGAGCAGGAGGAGGAGAACAGTGACCAGAGCAGAAGGAGGAGAACAGTGACCAGAGCAGAAGGAGGAGAACAGTGACCAGAGCAGGAGGAGGAGAACAGTGACCAGAGCAGGGGAGAACAGTGACCAGAGCAGAAGGAGGAGAACAGTGACCAGAGCAGGAGGAGGAGAACAGTGACCAGAGCAGAAGGAGGAGAACAGTGACCAGAGCAGACGAAGGAGAACAGTGACCAGAGCAGGGGAGAACAGTGACCAGAGCAGGGGAGAACAGTGACCAGAGCAGAAGGAGGAGAACAGTGACCAGAGCAGGGGAGAACAGTGACCAGAGCAGGGGGGAACAGTGACCAGAGCAGGGGAGAACAGTGACCAGAGCAGGAGGAGGAGAACAGTGACCAGAGCAGGAGGAGGAGAAACAGTGACCAGAGCAGGGGAGAACAGTGACCAGAGCAGGGGAAGAACAGTGACCAGAGCAGGGGAGAACAGTGACCAGAGCAGGGGAGAACAGTGACCAGAGCAGAAGGAGGAGAACAGTGACCAGAGCAGGGAGAACAGTGACCAGAGCAGGGGAGAACAGTGACCAGAGCAGGGGAGAACAGTGACCAGAGCAGGGGAGAACAGTGACCAGAGCAGGGGGAGAACAGTGACCAGAGCAGGGGGAGAACAGTGACCAGAGCAGGGGAGAACAGTGACCAGAGCAGGAGGAGGAGAACAGTGACCAGAGCAGGGGAGAACAGTGACCAGAGCAGGGGAGAACAGTGACCAGAGCAGGGGAGAACAGTGACCAGAGCAGGGGAGAACAGTGACCAGAGCAGGAGGAGGAGAACAGTGACCAGAGCAGGGGAGAACAGTGACCAGAGCAGGGGAGAACAGTGACCAGAGCAGGAGGAGGAGAACAGTGACCAGAGCAGGGGAGAACAGTGACCAGAGCAGGGGAGAACAGTGACCAGAGCAGGGGAGAACAGTGACCAGAGCAGGAGGAGGAGAACAGTGACCAGAGCAGGGGGAGGAGAACAGTGACCAGAGCAGCAGGAGGAGAACAGTGACCAGAGCAGGGGAGAACAGTGACCAGAGCAGGAGGAGGAGAACAGTGACCAGAGCAGGGGAGAACAGTGACCAGAGCAGGGGAGAACAGTGACCAGAGCAGGGGAGAACAGTGACCAGAGCAGGGGAGAACAGTGACCAGAGCAGGAGGAGGAGAACAGTGACCAGAGCAGGGGGAGGAGAACAGTGACAGAAGCAGGAGGAGGAGAACAGTGACCAGAGCAGGAGGAGGAGAAACAGTGACCAGAGCAGGAGAGGAGAATAGTGACCAGAGCAGGGAGAACAGTGACCAGAGAGCAGGAGGAGAAGAACAGTGACCAGAGCAGGAGGAGGAGAATAGTGACCAGAGCAGGGGAGAACAGTGACCAGAAGCAGGGAGAACAGTGACCAGAGCAGGGAGAACAGTGACCAGAGCAGGGGAGAACAGTGACCAGAGCAGGGGAGAACAGTGACCAGCAGCAGGGGAGAACAGTGACCAGAGCAGGGGAGAACAGTGACCAGAGCAGGAGGAGAAGAACAGTGACCAAGCAGGGGAGGAACAGTGACCTGAGCAGGAGGAGGAACAGTGACCAGAGCAGGGGAACAGTGACCAGAGCAGGGAGAACAGTGACCAGAGCAGGGGAGAACAGTGACCAGAGCAGGAGGAGGAGAACAGTGACCAGAGCAGGGGGAGGAGAACAGTGACCAGAGCAGGAGGAGGAGAACAGTGACCAGAGCAGGAGGAGGAGAACAGTGACCAGAGCAGGAGGAGGAGAACAGTGACCAGAGCAGGGGAGAACAGTGACCAGAGCAGGGGAGAACAGTGACCAGAGCAGGAGGAGGAGAACAGTGACCAGAGCAGGGGAGAACAGTGACCAGAGCAGGAGGAGGAGAACAGTGACCAGAGCAGGAGGAGAACAGTGACCAGAGCAGGAGGAGGAGAACAGTGACCAGAGCAGGAGGAGGAGAACAGTGACCAGAGCAGGAGGAGGAGAACAGTGACCAGAGCAGGAGGAAAAGAACAGTGACCATAGGCAGAAGGAGGAGAACAGTGACAGAGAGCAGGGGATAAGCAGTGACCACAGCAGGGGAGAACAGTGACCTGAGCAGGGGAGAAACAGTGACCAGGAGCAGGGAGGAGACAGTGCCAGAGCAGGAGGAGAAGAACATGACCAGAGCAGAGGAGGAGAACAGTGACCAGAGCAGGGGAGAACAGTGACCAGAGCAGGAGGAGAAGAACAGTGACCAGAGCAGGAGGAGGAGAACAGTGACCAGAGCAGGGGGAACAGTGACCAGAGCAGGGGAGAACAGTGACCAGAGCATGGGATGAGAACAGTGACCAGAGCAGCAGGAGGAGAACAGTAACCAGAGCAGGGGAGAACAGTGACCAGAGCAGGGGAGAACAGTGACCCAGAGCAGGGGAGAACAGTGACCAAGCAGAGAAGGAGAGAACAGTGACCAGAGCAGGCAGGAGGATAACAGTAACCAGAGCAGGGGAGAACAGTGACCAAGGCAGAAGGAGGAGAACAGTGACCAGAGCAGGAGGAGGAAGAACAGTGGACCAGAGCAGGGGAGAACAGTGACCAGAGCAGGGGAGAACAGTGACCAGAGCAGGGGAGAACAGTGACCAGAGCAGGGGAGAACAGTGACCAGAGCAGGGGAGAACAGTGACCAGAGCAGGGGAGAACAGTGACCAGAGCAGGGGGAGGAGAACAGTGACCAGAGCAGAAGGAGGAGAACAGTGACCAGAGCAGGAGGAGGACAGTGACCAGAGCAGGGGAGAACAGTGACCAGAGCAGGGGAGAACAGTGACCAGAGCAGGAGGAGGAGAACAGTGACCAGAGCAGGGGAGAACAGTGACCAGAGCAGGGGAGAACAGTGACCAGAGCAGGGGAGAACAGTGACCATAGCAGGGGAGAACAGTGACCAGAGCAGGGGAGAACAGTGACCAGAGCAGGGGAGAACAGTGACCAGAGCAGGGGAGGACAGTGACCAGAGCAGGGGAGAACAGTGACCAGAGCAGGAGGAGAACAGTGACCAGAGCAGGAGGAGGAGAACAGTGACCAGAGCAGGAGGAGGAGAACAGTGACCAGAGCAGGGGAGAACAGTGACCAGAGCAGGGGAGGACAGTGACCAGAGCAGGGGAGGACAGTGACCAGAGCAGGGGAGAACAGTGACCAGAGCAGGAGGAGAACAGTGACCAGAGCAGGAGGAGGAGAACAGTGACCAGAGCAGGGGAGAACAGTGACCAGAGCAGGAGGAGAACAGTGACCAGAGCAGGGGAGAACAGTGACCAGAGCAGGAGGAGGAGAACAGTGACCAGAGCAGGAGGAGGAGAACAGTGACCAGAGCAGGGAGAACAGTGACCAGAGCAGGGGAGAACAGTGACCAGAGCAGGGGAGAACAGTGACCAGAGAGCAGGGGAGAACAGTGACAAGAGCAGGAGGAGGAGAACAGTGACCAGAGCAGGAGGAGGAGAACAGTGACCAGAGCAGGGGAGAACAGTGACCAGAGCAGGGGAGAACAGTGACCAGAGCAGGGGAGAACAGTGACCAGAGCAGGGGAGAACAGTGACCAGAGCAGGGGAGAACAGTGACAAGAGCAGGAGGAGGAGAACAGTGACCAGAGCAGGAGGAGGAGAACAGTGACCAGAGCAGGGGAGAACAGTGACCAGAGCAGGGGAGAACAGTGACCAGAGCAGGGGAGAACAGTGACCAGAGCAGAAGGAGGAGAACAGTGACCAGAGCAGGGGAGAACAGTGACCAGAGCAGGGGAGAACAGTGACCAGAGCAGGGGAGAACAGTGACAAGAGCAGGAGGAGGAGAACAGTGACCAGAGCAGGAGGAGGAGAACAGTGACAAGAGCAGGGGAGAACAGTGACCAGAGCAGGAGGAGGAGAACAGTGACAAGAGCAGCAGGAGGAAAACAGTGACCAGAGCAGGGGAGAACAGTGACCAGAGCAGCAGGAGGAGAACAGTGACCAGAGCAGGGGAGAACAGTGACCAGAGCAGCAGGAGGAGAACAGTGACCAGAGCAGGGGAGAACAGTGACCAGAGCAGGAGGAGGAGAACAGTGACCAGAGCAGGGGAGAACAGTGACCAGAGCAGGAGGAGAACAGTGACCAGAGCAGGGGAGGACAGTGACCAGAGCAGGGGAGAACAGTGACCAGAGCAGGAGGAGAACAGTGACCAGAGCAGGGGAGAACAGTGACCAGAGCAGGAGGAGGAGAACAGTGACCAGAGCAGGAGGAGGAGAACAGTGACCAGAGCAGGGGAGAACAGTGACCAGAGCAGGGGAGGACAGTGACCAGAGCAGGGGAGGACAGTGACCAGAGCAGGGGAGAACAGTGACCAGAGCAGGAGGAGAACAGTGACCAGAGCAGGAGGAGGAGAACAGTGACCAGAGCAGGGGAGAACAGTGACCAGAGCAGGGGAGAACAGTGACCAGAGCAGGAGGAGGAGAACAGTGACCAGAGCAGGAGGAGGAGAACAGTGACCAGAGCAGGGGAGAACAGTGACCAGAGCAGGGGAGAACAGTGACCAGAGCAGGAGGAGGAGAACAGTGACCAGAGCAGGGGAGAACAGTGACCAGAGCAGGGGAGAACAGTGACCAGAGCAGGGGAGAACAGTGACCAGAGCAGGGGAGAACAGTGACCAGAGCAGGGGAGAACAGTGACCAGAGCAGGGGAGAACAGTGACCAGAGCAGGAGGAGGAGAACAGTGACCAGAGCAGGGGAGAACAGTGACCTGAGCAGCAGGAGGAGAACAGTGACCAGAGCAGCAGGAGGAGAACAGTGACCAGAGCAGGGGAGAACATGGACTGAGAGAAGAGAAAAGAAGATCAGTAAAACCACAATTCCTGGGTCACATGTGGACCGTCTGGACCATTGTACTTACATGACAGTGCGAGGACACTGGATCTGACCCCAGATACATGGCTGATATTCAGGCTTCACATAGGCCTCCACCCCGTCCTCTACCATACAGGTGACTGTCCGCGTCACAACATAAGCGCACCAGTTCCTGGAAAAGAAAATCAAGCATCATATGATGACATAAAGGATGCACGCGCACTGGAGGTGTGGTGTCCCACCACTAGGAAGTTGTGCACTCAGGTAAAGTGGTGGATGAAGTCTGTAGTTTCCCCACTAGGTGTCAGTATTTCTTATATACAGTGGTGCCTTGGATTACAAGTATATTGCGTTCTGGAACGGCGCTTGTAATCCAAATCACTCTTACACCAAAGCAAATGTTCCCATAAGAAATCACTGATCTGCAGACAATTGGTTCCACCCCCCAAATATACTGATTATTATTCTGAATAACATGTAGGAGAGATGAAACAATGAGAAGCACCAGAATCTGTGATATATAAGTTACTGTACAGTATAGCACCATGTGGTGTATAATGTATAGTAACTGTATAACCCTGATAACACAGCAGCAGCTGAATATGTGATATATAAGTTACTGTACAGTATAGCAGCATGTGGTATATAATGTATAGTAACTGTATAACCCTGATAACACTGCAGCAGCTGAATATGTGATAATATAAGTTACTGTACAGTATAGCAGCATGTGGTGTATAATGTATAGTAACTGTATAACCCTGATAACACAGCAGCTGGATATGTGATATATAAGTTACTGTACAGTATAGCAGCATGTGGTATATAATGTATAGTAACTGTATAACCCTGATAACACAACAGCTGGATATGTGATATATAAGTTACTGTACAGTATAGCAGCATGTGGTATATAATGTATAGTAACTGTATAACCCTGATAACACAGCAGCTGGATATGTGATATATAAGTTACTGTACAGTATAGCAGCATGTGGTATATAATGTATAGTATCTGTATAACCCTGATAACACAGCAGCTGGATATGTGATATATAAGTTACTGTACAGTATAGCAGCATGTGGTATATAATGTATAGTAACTGTATAACCCTGATAACACAGCAGCTGGATATGTGATATATAAGTTACTGTACAGTATAGCAGCATGTGGTATATAATGTATAGTAACTGTATAACCCTGATAACACAGCAGCAGCTGGATATGTGATATATAAGTTACTGTACAGTATAGCAGCATGTGGTATATAATGTATAGTAACTGTATAACCCTGATAACACAGCAGCTGGATATGTGATATATAAGTTACTGTACAGTATAGCAATCAGCATGGGGTATATAATGTATAGTAACTGTATAACCCTAATAACACAGCAGCAGCTGGATATGTGATATATGTTACTGTACAGTATAGCAGCATGTGGTATATAATGTATAGTAACTGTATAACCCTGATAACACAGCAGCTGGATATGTGATATATAAGTTACTGTACAGTATAGCAGCATGTGGTGTATAATATATAGTAACTGTATAACCCTGATAACACAGCAGCTGGATATGTGATATATAAGTTACTGTACAGTATAGCAGCATGTGGTGTATAATGTATAGTAACTGTATAACCCTGATAACACAGCACCTGGATATGTGATATATAAGTTACTGTACAGTATAGCAGCATGTGGTGTATAATGTATAGTAACTGTATAACCCTGATAACACAGCAGCTGGATATGTGATATAAGCATGAAGCTCCTAATGGGCCCCTGATGGTTAAGTACAGTGGACTGACAGAGCAAACAGCCATTGTCTCTCTGCTCTTCACTTTTATATATATTATAGAGGGTGTATAGAGGGTATATACAGTAGATGGTATATAGATGGTACATACAGTATATATAGAGGGATATGGAGGGTGTATAGAAGGTGTAAAGATTGTATATAAATGGTATATAGAGGGTGTATAGATTGTATATAGATGGTATATAGAGGATGTATAGATGGTATATAGAGGGTGTATAGATGGTATATAGAGGGTGTATAGATGGTATATAGAGGGTGTATAGATGGTATATAGAGGATGTATAGATGGTATATAGAGGGTGTATAGATGGTATATAGAGGGTGTATAGAGGGTATATAGATGGTATATAGAGGGTGTATAAATGGTATATAAGGGTATATAGATGGCAGATAGAGGATATATAGAGGGTGTATAGAGGGTATATAAAGGGTGTATAGAGGGTATATAGATTGTATATATATGGTGTATAGAGGATGTATAGAGGGTATATAGATGGTGTATAGAGGGTGTATAGAGGATGTATAGAGGGTATATAGATGGTGTATAGAGGGTGTATAGAGGATGTATAGAGGGTGTATAGATGGTATATAGAGGCTGTATAGAGGGTATATAGATTGTATATAGATGGTATATAGAGGCTATATAGATTGTATATAGATGGTATATAGAGGATGTATAGATGGTATACAGATGGTGTATAGAGGATGTATAGAGGGTATATAGATTGTATATAGATGGTATATAGAGGGTATATAGATGGTGTATAGAGGGTTTCCTGTTCGTCCTCTGGCAGCACACCAAGGGTTAACTGGATCTCATCCACCCGGATAGAGGAGTAATTATTCCTAGCAATACAGATAGAATAATTAGATAACCAATCAGAATACAGCATGAGCTATAGGGCCTGGCTAGGAACTCCAATATACGTATTTGTTTCTCTTCTTACGGATAGAAGGGCAGTATTATATGTATTATATGTGGCTGCGTTATATGCATTATGTGTGGCTGCATTATATGTGGCTGCGTTATATGCATTATGTGTGGCTGCGTTATATGCATTATATGTGGCTGCATTATATGTATTATATGTGGCTGCATTATATGCATTATATGTGGCTGCATTATATGTATTATATGTGGCTGCATTATATGCATTATATGTGGCTGCATTATATATGCCTGCGTTATATGCATTATATGTGGCTGCATTATATGTATTATATGTGGCTGCATTATATGCTTTATATGTGGCTGTATTATATGTGGCTGCATTATATGTATTATATGTGGCTGCATTATATGTATTATATGTGGCTGCATTATATGTGGCTGCGTTATATGCATTATGTGTGGCTGCGTTATATGTATTATATGTGGCTGCATTATATGTATTATATGTGGCTGCATTATATGTATTATATGTGGCTGCATTATATGTATTATATGTGGCAGCATTATATGTATTATATGTGGCAGCATTATATGTATTTCATGTGGCTGCATTATATGTGGCTGCATTATATGCTTTATATGTGGCTGTATTATATGTGGCTGCATTATATGTATTATATGTGGCTGCATTATATGTATTATATGTGGCTGCATTATATGTGGCTGCGTTATATGCATTATGTGTGGCTGCGTTATATGTATTATATGTGGCTGCATTATATGTATTATATGTGGCTGCATTATATGTATTATATGTGGCAGCATTATATGTATTATATGTGGCAGCATTATATGTATTATATGTGGCAGCATTATATGTATTTCATGTGGCTGCATTATATGTGGCTGCATTATATGTATTATATGTGGCAGCATTATATGTATTATATGTGGCTGCATTATATGTGGCTGCGTTATATGCATTATGTGTGGCTGCGTTATATGCATTATATGTGGCTGTATTATATGTGGCTGCATTATATGCATTATATGTGGCTGCATTATATGTATTATATGTGGCTGCATTATATGCATTATATGTGGCTGCATTATATGTGGCTGCGTTATATGCATTATATGTGGCTGCATTATATGTATTATATGTGGCTGCATTATATGCATTATATGTGGCTGCATTATATGTGGCTGCGTTATATGCATTATATGTGGCTGCATTATATGTGGCTGTGTTATATGCATTATATGTGGCTGCATTATATGTGGCTGCATTATATGTGGCTGCATTATATGTGGCTGCATTATATGCATTATATGTGGCAGCATTATATGTATAATATGTGGCTGCATTATATGTGGCTGCATTATATGTATTATATGTGGCTGCATTATATGCATTATATGTGGCTGCATTACATGTATTATATGTGGCTGCATTATATGTATTATATGTGGCTGCATTATATGTATTATATGTGGCTGCATTATATGTGGCTTCATTATATGTATTATATGTGGCAGCATTATATGTGGCTTCATTATATGTATTATATGTGGCTGCATTATATGTGGCTGCATTATATGCATTATATGTGGCTGCATTATATGCATTATATGTGGCTGCATTATATGTATTGTATGTGGCTGCATTATATGTATTATATGTGGCTGCATTATATGTATTATATGTGGCTGCATTATATGTGGCTGCATTATATGCATTATATGTGGCTTCATTATAAGTGGCTGCATTATATGTATTATATGTGGCTGCATTATATGCATTATATGTGGCTTCATTATAAGTGGCTGCATTATATGTATTATATGTGGCTGCATTATATGTATTATATGTGGCTGCATTATATGTATTATATGTGGCTGCATTATATGTGGCAGCATTATATGTTGCTGCATTATATGTATTATATGTGGCTTCATTATATGTATTACATGTGGCTGCATTATATGCATTATATGTGGCTGCATTATATGCATTATATGTGGCAGCATTATATGTATTATATGTTGCTGAATTATATGAATTATATGTGGCTGCATTATATGTGGCTGCATTATATGTATTATATGTTGCTGAATTATATGAATTATATGTGGCTGCATTATATGCATTATACGTGGCATCATTATATGTATTATATGTGGCAGCATTATATGTATTTCATGTGGCTGCATTATGTGTGGCTGCATTATATGCATTATATGTGGCAGCATTATATGCATTATATGTGGCAGCATTATATGTATTATATGTGGCTGCATTATATGTGGCTGCATTAAATGCATTATATGGGGCTGCATTATATGTGGCTGCGTTATACTGTATGTGGCTGCATTATATGCTTTATATGTGGCAACATTATATGTGGCTGCATTATATGTAGCAGCATTATATGTATTATATGTGGCAGCATTATATGTGGCTGCGTTATACTGTATGTGACTGCATTATATGTGGCTGCATTATATGCATTATATGTGGCTGCATTATATGTGGCAGCAGTATATGTATTATATGTGGCTGCATATGTGGCTGCATTATATGTATTATACGTGGCTGCATTATATGCATTGTATGTGGCAGCATTATATGTATTTTATGTGTCTGCATTATATGTGTCTGCATTATATGTATTATATGTGGCAGCATTATATGTATTTTATGTGGCTGCATTATATGCATTATATGTGGCAGCATTATATGGGTCTGCATTATATGTGGCTGCATTATATGCATTATATGTGGCTGCATTATATGTGGCTGCATTATATGTGGCTGCATTAAATGCATTATATGGGGCTGCATTATATGTGGCTGCATTATATGTGGCTGCATTAAATGCATTATATGGGGCTGCATTATATGCATTATATGTGGCTGTGTTATACTGTATGTGACTACATTATATGCATTATATGTGGCTGCATTATATGCATTATATGTGGCAACATATGTGGCTGCATTATATGTGGCAGCATTATATGTGGCTGCATTATATGTGGCAGCATTATATGTGGCTGCATTATATGTGGCTGCATTATATGTTGCTGAATTATATGCATTAACTGTGGCTGCATTATATGTGGCAGCATTATATGTATTATATGTGGCTACATTATATGTGGCTGCATTGAATGCATTATATGTGGCTGCATTATATGCGACTGCAGTCTTCTGTCGTCTGACAGCACCGCAGTGCGCCGGAAGAGACATATTGCCGCCAGGCTGGCCGGACCGGAGGTCACCAACCAGGGAGTGGTAAAAGGACGGCGTGCACATCTGAGGGCTGCACTTCGCCGGGCAGCAGATCCCTCAGACGTGCAATGTGAGTATATACCTGCGGCAGGTCAGCCATGTCAGCAGCTGTTGGTTTAGTATATACCTCTACCCACAAGCTGTTTGCATAATGGGGGATTGTTACTTAGTATACTTGTCTGCATCTGCTTTTTTGCACATGTCCAGCCCTGCTTCCAAGGCAAAGCATTATGTGTCTCATGTGAGCAGCCACTGCCGGAGTCATGTGATATCTGTGCAGCTTGTAGATCCTCAGAGCATCATCCTCAGTCAGAAACTGTTTCTATCTATTCAACATGGTGGCCACTCTCGTTCCCATCCTGCACAATGATCACCTGGCTCCTCAGCTGAGCACGTTTTCTTTTCTCAGTCACAATTTGAGGAAGTAGAAGTTGACAGAAATGATGATATCTACATCTTCAATAGGGACAAAATCCCCAAGCTGGTTTCAGCAGTGAAACGCGCTCTGGAAACAGATGCGGATGGATCAGGTCACTCACAGAGACATCAGCTTTCAGCTTTCCTCCTAGTAGTAGTAAAACGTTTCCTTCCCATCATTAAACAATGGTTACAAAATGGTTGGAATAAGCCTGAGGGGAGATTTGAGCAGAGCTTCAAGTTCAAATCTATCTATAATTTAGATCCTGACTTCTATAAGGATTGGGACAAAGCACCTGAGATCGACTTACCGGTGGCTCATTTGTCAAAGAAATCTATTTCCCCCTCTGATGACTCTTCTCTTCTTCCAGATCCCATGGAACGTAAAGCAGAGACTATGCTAAGATGTACCTTCACCACGGCAGCTTCAGCGGCGATGGTGGCTTCCGCCTCTATCCCGGTGGCCAGGGCCTTAAGGAGTCAGCTGTCAGAGGACATTCAGTCGAATGCAAGTAGAGAAGATCTACTTAAAGAAATTCCCATGATGAAAGCAGCTACAGATTTTCTATGTGACGGGGAGATGGATAGCCTAAAATTTTCCTCTAGAGTTATGGCCTCATCTACCATTGCCAGGCGTGCCATCTGGTTGAAACAGTGGGGAGGGAATGCAGGCTCCAAGCATCATTTTTGCTCTCTACCTTTCAACCCAACCTCTCTTTTTGAGCCTGAGCTCAAGGACATACTCAAGTCCTTGAACAAAGATAAGGGTATAAACTTCCCACAACCTACCAAGAAGAGGTCATCTAGATTATTTCAAAGCAAAGGTTGGAGCTCACCTCGCAGACAACGCAATTTTCGTCCCTTTAATAGACAAAATCGCTACAAGGGTAAGAAAGAGCAAAGCTCCTCCAATAAGAAGCCTTTCAATGGTAAAGGCTCTGACCTTTGACGCCACAGTTCCTCCTCCGCCGGTTGGGGCAAGACTTCTCCGTTTTGCCAATCTCTGGTCCCAGACATCGTCACATGCCTGGGTAACATCGACAGTGACCAGAGGTTACTCCGTAGAGTTTCAGAAGATGCCTCCAAATCGTTTCATGGTCAACAGAAACGTAAAGCCTGTAATCCTGGACTTGATCAGTTCATTCTCAAACAGGCCCTGGAAGAAGTTCCAACACTCCAGAGAGGCAGGGGGGTTTACTCCCCAATCTTTGCAGTTCCAAAGGCAGGCTGGCACATGGTAATAGACCTGACTTACCTGAATCGTTATATACTAAAGAAGCACTTCAAGATGGAATCCATTCTTTCAGCCACAATGTCCTTTCAGCAAGGAGATGTCCTGGCAAAAATAGATCTCCGAGACGCCTATCTACATATTCCGATCCTTCAGTCTCACAGGAAGTTCTTGCGGATAGCAGTTCAGACACGAGTGAGACATCTTTAATTTATTTTCCTGCCATTCGGCAACAGTTCGGCTCCACGAGTATTTACCAAAGTGGCAGTAGTCCTAGATCTTCGTCACACCCTATTTAGACCACTGGCTCCTCAGAGCCCCTTCCAGAGAGATCCCGTCTCAACACCTGAACATTACTTTACAGTGTCTGACCGATCACAGATCCCTGATCAACCACAAAAAGTCATCTTTAATCCCCTCATCAAGCATTCAATTCCTAGGGTACATCATAGACACCCAGAGGATGACTCTACAGCTTTCAGAGGAGAGAATTTCAAAGATAGTACAAGCAGTACATCCTTATCAGCCATGAAGATCCTAGGCCTTCTAACATCTTCTATAGAAGCAGTTCCTTGGGCTCGAGCCCCTCTCAGATTGTTACAGAAACACATCCTCCTCTTCTGGAACAAATCTACCCTAGGATTAGACCATCAGATGCCTAGATTACCGGTACTCAAAGACAGCCTTCTCTGGTGGCATACCTCGCCTCATCTTCAACAGGGCAAAACTCTACGTCATCATCTCCCGATAGTAGTCACCACGGATGCAACAGACTGGGGCTGGGGTGCCCATGAAGAGACAAGTTGGGTACAGAGGAGATGGTCATCGGAAGAGAACCGCCTGTCATCCAACTTGAAGAAACTAAGAGCGGTGAGACTGGCCCTAGTACACTTCAGTCCCCTCCTGACAAACCGGGATGTCCAGATACAATCAGACAACATTTCAACAGTCTATTATATAAACAAACAAGGTGGAACAAGGAGCCCTCAGCTGGAGAAAGAGTGCAATCTCTGCTATTCATATCAAAGGATCATTGACCATCCAAGCAGATTGGTTGAGCAGACATCTAATGCTACCCAGGGAATGGGAGCTAAATACCAGAATACTCCAACAGATCATAAAGCGTTGGGGAACTCCGACAATAGATGTGATGGCGACACACAGGAATGCCAAAGTTCCCCCATTTTGCTCCTTTTTCAAACAGGGCAACCCAGTGGCCATAGACGGGCTCTCGATCACCTGGGAAGAAGTATTTGTTTACGCCTTTCCCCCTCTTCCAATGATTCCGAGGGTTTTGAGGAAGATTCAACAGGAGAAGGTGGACACAGTGCTTATCCTACCCCATTGGCCCAGACGAGCTTGGTTTCCACTCGCATTGAGGTTATCGAGAGGAGAATACTGGAGAATTCCTCATTGCAACGATCTTCTCCTTCAAGCAGGCATGACTTATGGTCCTTTTACACGGGATGATTGATCGTTCGTTTTTGCACGATAACGGTCAAATTCGAACGATAATCGTACGTGTAAACGCAGCGAACGATCAAACGACGAGCAAAAAATCGTTCATTTTGATCTTTCAACATGTTCTCAAATCATCGTTGATCGTTCGCAAAAAATTCGCAGATCGTTCCGTGTAAACATTCTTTCAGCGATTTCACCTATGTGTGAGATAGGTTTAAACGATCGCATAGCGAATTTTCCGTACGATGTATCGTTCCGTCTAAACGCTGATCATTATAAAAAAACATCGTTCATTCAAAATCGTTAATCATGCGATTGGGCGAATTATCGCACCGTGTAAAAGTACCATTACCCGCAGTTGAACAATCTTCAATTAACAGCATGGAAGATGAGAGGTCTTCATTAATGGTACTTTTACACGGTGCAATGAATGAACAATGTTTTTTTTATAACGATCAGCGTTTAGACAAAACGATACCTCGTACGGAAAATTCGCTATGCGATCGTTTTGCGATCGTTTAAGCCTATCTCACACATAGGTTAAATTGCTGAAAGTATGTTTACACGGAACGATCTGCGAATTTTTTGCGAACGATCAACGATGATTTGAGAACATGTTAAAAGATCAAAATGAACGATTTTTTGCTCGTCGTTTGATCGTTCGCTGCGTTTACACGTACGATTATCGTTCGAATTTGACCGTTATCGTGCAAAAACGAACGATCAATAAGACAGAGAGGCTTGTCAGGGGGTGTAGTGAATACGATCCTAGCATCCAGAAAACCCAGCACTACGAGAGTATACTCTAGAATCTGGACCCTCTATTCGTCATGGTGTTCCGAGTCTTAAAGATCTACTAAAGAAGTGAGTTCCCTTCTACGATTTATGCAGAATGGATTTGATAAAGGTTTTAAGCTCAACACATTGAAGGTTCATCTAACAGCCATCAACGCTCACCTAGAGGGTTGGTTTACAGGTGTGCCGTTGGTCTCCCGTTTCTTCAGGGCCATTGCGAAATTGAGACCTTCCTTTCGTAGTCCCGTACCATCTTGGAATCTGTCATTAATAGTAAAGCTTCTATGCTTATCACCGTTTGAACCTTTGGAGTCTCACCTCAGCCAGAAGGATAAGTGAGCTCCAGGCCTTATCCTATAAGGAGCCTTACCTACAAATACTTCAGGATGCGGTGGTGCTACGTACCATGCCAGGCTTTCTTCCAAAGGTGTCATCATCTTCCAATTTGAATCAGGAGATTATCTTGCCAGTTCTGGAAGGTGGTTCTGGCCTACATTTACCATATGTGAAACGGGCATTACCATTTACCTGGATAAGACCTCTGAGTATCGAAGATCTGAAGCACTTTTTCTTCAATACTCAGCAGCTAGCCGCGGTGCTAAGGCAAGTAAACCTACCTTGTCCAGATGGATTAAAGACTTAGGGCCCTATTCCACCGAACAATTATCGTTTGCATAATCGTTAACAATTACCGATCTCAAACGACTGCTATTGCAAAAGACCTGAAAACGTTCACTCATTTCCATGGAACGATAATCGTTACTTATGATCGTATTTGCGATAATTTTTTCTTCGCTATTGCGTTCGAATTTACTGCGAACGACCGAACGACGTCTTATTCAATGCGAACATTTTGCGAACGAGCAATGATAATATATATATAGAGGGTGTATAGATTGTATATATTGGGTGTATAGAGGGTGTATAGAGGGTGTAAAGATAGTATATAGAGGGTATATAGATGGTGTATAGACTGTATATAGATGGTATATAGAGGGTGTATAAAGGGTATATACAGTAGATGGTATATAGATGGTGTATAGAGGGTATATAGATGGTGTGTAGAGGGTATATAGAGGGTATACAGATGGTGTATAGATGGTATATAGAGGGTATATAGCAGGGCTGTGGAGTCGGAATAAAATAGACCGACTGCGACTCCCAAAATATATAATAAATTGATGCAGTTAGTTCATTGCAGTATGTGCGGAATATATTTGTCCTGTAACGGTCTGCTCCATTTCTTATCTGAGGATCTGTATATGTACATGCTCAGTAGTGAAGCTTCTTGCTACAGATCAGAGGAAAAGGCTCTGGGAAGGAATCAGGGCCGGCGTCAGCACCCGGCATATTCGGGCAAGTGTCGGGCCCGCCTCATCACCGACCTCCGGACACCTGGGGGGGGAGGGTGCTGCCGACCCTGAGTCCGGTGTGTGTGTGTGGGGGGGGTGCTAGAAGGACCTGCTGTGTTTGCAGCAAAGCAATGGGGAAGGACCTGTGGTGACGTCATAAGGGGGCGGGGCTGAGAACGGGAGAGGCTGCATATGGAGGAAGGACCTGTGATCATTGTCATGTGACATGAGGGGGCGGGGCTCACTTATACCTTCTTTCTGTATGCTGGGAGTTGTAGTCCTCCTCTTATACCTCCTCCTGTGATGTCCTCTGATCTCACATAATAACAGGCTGTCCATGCTGGGAGTTGTAGTTCCCCCCGTATACCTCATGTAATGAGGACCCGCCCCCCCCCCCCCCCCCCCCGCCCGGATTAGTGAGTATGGTTTTATTTTTTTATTTTCTTGTGTTGAGGGAGAGCAGGGACATTACTATGGGGGCAGGGGACATTACTATGGGGGGCAGGGGACATTACTATGGGGGCAGGGGACATTACTATGGGGGCAGGGGACATTACTATGGGGGCAGAGCAGGGGACATTACTATGGGAGCAGGGGACATTACTATGGGGACAGGGGACATTACTATGGGGGCAGGGGACATTACTATGGGGGCAGAGCAGGGGACATTACTATGGGGGCAGGGGACATTACTATGGGGGCAGAGCAGGGGACATTACTATGGGGGCAGAGCAGGGAACATTACTATGGGGAGCAGGGGACATTACTATGGGGACAGGGGACATTACTATGGGGGCAGAGCAGGGGACATTACTATGGGAGCAGGGGACATTACTATGGGGAGCAGGGGACATTACTATGGGAGCAGGGGACATTACTATGGGAGCAGGGGACATTACTATGGGAGCAGGGGACATTACTATGGGAGCAGGGGACATTACTATGGGGGCAGGGGACATTACTATGGGGAGCAGGGGACATTACTATGGGAGCAGGGGGCATTACTATGGGGGCAGGGGACATTACTATGGGGAGAAGGGGACATTACTATGGGAGCAGGGGGCATTACTATGGGGGCAGGGGACATTACTATGGGGAGCAGGGGACATTACTATGGGGGCAGGGGACATTACTATGGGGGCAGAGCAGGGGACATTACTATGGGGAGCAGGGGACATTACTATGGGGGCAGGGGACATTACTATGGGGAGCAGGGGACATTACTATGGGGGCAGGGGACATTACTATGGGGGCAGAGCAGGGGACATTACTATGGGGAGCAGGGGGACATTACTATGGGGGCAGGGGACATTACTATGGGGAGCAGGGGACATTACTATGGGGGCAGGGGACATTACTATGGGGAGCAGGGGACATTACTATGGGAGCAGGGGGCATTACTATGGGGGCAGGGGACATTACTATGGGGGCAGGGGACATTACTATGGGGAGCAGGGGACATTACTATGGGAGCAGGGGGCATTACTATGGGGGCAGGGGACATTACTATGGGGAGCAGGGGACATTACTATGGGGGCAGGGGACATTACTATGGGGAGCAGGGGACATTACTATGGGGGCAGGGGACATTACTATGGGGGCAGAGCAGGGGACATTACTATGGGGAGCAGGGGACATTACTATGGGGGCAGGGGACATTACTATGGGGAGCAGGGGACATTACTATGGGGGCAGGGGACATTACTATGGGGGCAGAGCAGGGGACATTACTATGGGGAGCAGGGGACATTACTATGGGGGGCAGGGGACATTACTATGGGGGCAGGGGACATTACTATGGGGAGCAGGGGACATTACTATGGGGGCAGGGGACATTACTATGGGGGCAGAGCATGGGACATTACTATGGGGAGCAGGGGACATTACTATGGGGGCAGGGGACATTACTATGGGGAGCAGGGGACATTACTATGGGGACAGAGCAGGGGACATTACTATGGGGGCAGAGCAGGGGACATTACTATGGGGAGCAGGGGACATTACTATGGGGGCAGGGGACATTACTATGGGGAGCAGGGGACATTACTATGGGGGCAGGGGACATTACTATGGGGAGCAGGGGACATTACTATGGGAGCAGGGGGCATTACTATGGGGGCAGGGGACATTACTATGGGGGCAGGGGACATTACTATGGGGAGCAGGGGACATTACTATGGGAGCAGGGGGCATTACTATGGGGGCAGGGGACATTACTATGGGGAGCAGGGGACATTACTATGGGGGCAGGGGACATTACTATGGGGAGCAGGGGACATTACTATGGGGGCAGGGGACATTACTATGGGGGCAGAGCAGGGGACATTACTATGGGGAGCAGGGGACATTACTATGGGGGCAGGGGACATTACTATGGGGAGCAGGGGACATTACTATGGGGGCAGGGGACATTACTATGGGGGCAGAGCAGGGGACATTACTATGGGGAGCAGGGGACATTACTATGGGGGGCAGGGGACATTACTATGGGGGCAGGGGACATTACTATGGGGAGCAGGGGACATTACTATGGGGGCAGGGGACATTACTATGGGGGCAGAGCATGGGACATTACTATGGGGAGCAGGGGACATTACTATGGGGGCAGGGGACATTACTATGGGGAGCAGGGGACATTACTATGGGGACAGAGCAGGGGACATTACTATGGGGGCAGAGCAGGGGACATTACTATGGGGAGCAGGGGACATTACTATGGGGGGCAGGGGACATTACTATGGGGGCAGGGGACATTACTATGGGGGGCAGGGGACATTACTATGGGGGCAGGGGACATTACTATGGGGGCAGGGGGCATTACTATGGGGAGCAGGGGACATTACTATGGGGGGCAGGGGACATTACTATGGGGGCAGAGCAGGGGACATTACTATGGGGGCAGGGGACATTACTATGGGGGGCAGGGGACATTACTATGGGGGCAGAGCAGGGGACATTACTATGGGAGCAGGGGGCATTACTATGGGGGCAGGGGACATTACTATGGGGAGCAGGGGACATTACTATGGGGGCAGGGGACATTACTATGGGGAGCAGGGGACATTACTATGGGGGCAGGGGACATTACTATGGGGGCAGAGCAGGGGGCATTACTATGGGAGCAGAGCAGGGGACATTACTATGGGAGCAGGGGACATTACTATGGGGGCAGGGGACATTACTATGGGGAGCAGGGGACATTACTATGGGGGCAGGGGACATTACTATGGGGAGCAGGGGACATTACTATGGGGGCAGGGGACATTACTATGGGGGCAGAGCAGGGGACATTACTATGGGGAGCAGGGGACATTACTATGGGGGGCAGGGGACATTACTATGGGGGCAGGGGACATTACTATGGGGGCAGGGGGCATTACTATGGGGAGCAGGGGACATTACTATGGGGGGCAGGGGACATTACTATGGGGGCAGAGCAGGGGACATTACTATGGGGGCAGGGGACATTACTATGGGGGGCAGGGGACATTACTATGGGGGCAGAGCAGGGGACATTACTATGGGAGCAGGGGACATTACTATGGGGGCAGGGGACATTACTATGGGGGCAGGGGACATTACTATGGGGAGCAGGGGACATTACTATGGGGGCAGGGGACATTACTATGGGGAGCAGGGGACATTACTATGGGGGGCAGGGGACATTACTATGGGGGCAGAGCAGGGGACATTACTATGGGGGCAGGGGACATTACTATGGGGGGCAGGGGACATTACTATGGGGGCAGAGCAGGGGACATTACTATGGGGGCAGGGGACATTACTATGGGGGCAGAGCAGGGGACATTACTATGGGAGCAGGGGACATTACTATGGGGGCAGAGCAGGGGACATTACTATGGGGGCAGAGCAGGGGACATTACTATGGGAGCAGGGGACATTACTATGGGGACAGAGCAGGGGACATTACTATGGGGGCAGGGGACATTACTATGGGGGCAGAGCAGGGGACATTACTATGGGAGCAGGGGACATTACTATGGGGGCAGGGGACATTACTATGGGGAGCAGGGGACATTACTATGGGGGCAGGGGACATTACTATGGGGGCAGGGGGCATTACTATGGGGAGCAGGGGACATTACTATGGGGGCAGGGGACATTACTATGGAGAGCAGGGGACATTACTATGGGGACAGGGGACATTACTATGGGGAGCAGGGGACATTACTATGGGGGCAGAGGACATTACTATGGGGGCAGGGGACATTACTATGGGGGGCAGGGGACATTACTATGGGGACAGAGCAGGGGACATTACTATGGGGGCAGGGGACATTACTATGGGGGCAGGGGACATTACTATGGGGGCAGAGCAGGGGACATTACTATGGGGGCAGGGGACATTACTATGGGGGCAGGGACATTACTATGGGGAGCAGGGGACATTACTATGGGGGCAGGAGACATTACTATGGGGGCAGGGGGCATTACTATGGGGGCAGGGGGCATTACTATGGGGAGCAGGGGACATTACTATGGGGAGCAGGGGACATTACTATGGGGGCAGGGGGCATTACTATGGGGGCATTACTATGGGGGCAGGGGACATTACTATGGGGGCAGGAGACATTACTATGGGGGCAGGGGACATTACTATGGGGAGCAGGGGACATTACTATGGGGGCAGGGGGCATTACTATGGGGGCAGGGGGCATTACTATGGGGAGCAGGGGACATTACTATGGGGAGCAGGGGACATTACTATGGGGGCAGGGGGCATTACTATGGGGGCATTACTATGGGGGCAGGGGACATTACTATGGGGATAGGGGACATTACTATAGGGGGCAGGGGACATTACTATGGGGGCAGAGCAGGGGACATTACTATGGGGAGCAGGGGACATTACTATGGGAGCAGGGGACATTACTATGGGGATAGGGGACATTACTATAGGGGGCAGGGGACATTACTATGGGGGCAGGGGACATTACTATGGGGGCAGGGGACATTACTATGGGGACAGAGCAGGGGACATTACTATGGGGGCAGGGGACATTACTATGGGGGCAGGGGACATTACTATGGGGATAGGGGACATTACTATAGGGGGCAGGGGACATTACTATGGGGGCAGGGGACATTACTATGGGGGCAGGGGACATTACTATGGGGACAGAGCAGGGGACATTACTATGGGGGCAGGGGACATTACTATGGGGGCAGGGGACATTACTATGGGGGCAGGGGACATTACTATGGGGACAGAGCAGGGGACATTACTATGGGGGCAGGGGACATTACTATGGGGGCAGGGGACATTACTATGGGACAGAGCAGGGGACATTACTATGGGGGCAGGGGACATTACTATGGGGGCAGGGGACATTACTATGGGGGGCAGGGGACATTACTATGGGGACAGGGGACATTACTATGGGGGGCAGGGGACATTACTATGGGGACAGAGCAGGGGGCATTACTATGGGGACAGAGCAGGGGGCATTACTATTAGGACAGGGGACATTACTATGGGGGCAGAGCAGGGGACATTACTATGGGGGCAGAGCAGGGACATTACTATGGGGGCAGGGGACATTACTATGGGGGCAGGGGACATTACTATGGGGGCAGAGCAGAGGACATTACTATGGGGGCAGGGGGCATTACAATGGGGGCAGGGGACATTACTATGGGGGCAGGGGGCATTACAATGGGGGCAGGGGACATTACTATGGGGACAGGGGACATTACTATGGGGACAGGGGACATTACTATGGGGACAGAGCAGGGGACATTACTATAGGGACAGGGGACATTACTATGGGGACAGGGGACATTACTATGGGAGCAGAGCAGGGGATATTACTATGGGGACAGAGCAGGGAACATTACTATGGGGACAGGGGACATTACTATGGGGACAGGGGACATTACTATAGGGAGCAGAGCAGGGGACATTACTATGGGGACAGGGGACATTACTATGGGGACAGGGGACATTACTATGGGGAGCAGGGGACATTACTATGGGGACAGGGGGCATTACTATGGGGACAGAGCAGGGGACATTACTATAGGGACAGGGGACATTACTATAGGGACAGGGGGCATTACTATGGGGACAGAGCAGGGGACATTACTATGGGAGCAGAGCAGGGGACATTACTATAGGGGCAGGGGACATTACTATGGGGGCAGGGGACATTACTATGGGGAGCAGGGGACATTACTATGGGGACAGAGCAGGGACATTACTATGGGGACAGAGCAGGCACATTACTATGGGGAGTAGGGGACATTACTATGGGGAGCAGGGGACATTACTATGGGGACAGGGGACATTACTATGGGGGCAGAGGACATTACTATGGGGCAGGGGTCATTACTATGGGGGCAGGGGACATTACTATGGGGACAGAGCAGGGGACATTACTATGGGGGCAGGGGACATTACTATGGGGACAGAGCAGGGGACATTACTATGGGGACAGAGCAGGGGACATTACTATGGGGGCAGGGGACATTACTATGGGGACAGAGCAGGGGACATTACTATGGGGACAGAGCAGGGGACATTACTATGGGAGCAGAGCAGGGGACATTACTATGGGGGCAGGGGACATTACTATGGGGACAGGGGACATTACTATGGGGGCAGGGGACATTACTATGGGGACAGAGCAGGGGACATTACTATGGGGGCAGAGCAGGGGACATTACTATGGGGGCAGGGGACATTACTATGGGGGCAGGGGACATTACTATGGGGGCAGAGCAGAGGACACTACTATGGGGGAAGGGGACATTACTATGGGGGCCGGGGACATTACTATGGGGGCAGAGCAGAGGACATTACTATGGGGGCAGGGGACATTACTATGGGGGGCAGGGGACATTACTATGGGGGCAGAGCAGAGGACATTACTATGGGGGCAGAGCAGGGGACATTACTATGGGGGCAGGGGACATTACTATGGGGGCAGGGGACATTACTATGGGGGCAGGGGACATTACTATGGGGGCAGAGCAGAGTACATTACTATGGGGGCAGGGGACATTACTATGGGGGCAGGGGGCATTACTATAGGGGGCATTACTATAGGGGCAGAGCAGGGGACATTTCTATGGGGGCAGGGGACATTACTATGGGGATCAGGGTACATTACTATGGGGGGCAGGGGACATTACTATGGGGGCAGAGCAGGGGACATTACTATGGGGACAGGGGACATTACTATGGGGGGCAGGGGACATTACTATGGAGAGCAGGGGACATTACTATGGGGACAGGGGACATTACTATGGGGGGCAGGGGACATTACTATGGGGACAGGGGACATTACTATGGGGGGCAGGGGACATTACTATGGAGAGCAGGGGACATTACTATGGGGACAGGGGACATTACTATGGGGGCAGGGGACATTACTATGGGGGCAGAGGACATTACTATGGGGACAGGGGACATTACTATGGGGGGCAGGGGACATTACTATGGGGACAGAGCAGGGGACATTACTATGGGGAGCAGGGGACATTACTATGGGGGGCAGGGGACATTACTATGGGGACAGGGGACATTACTATGGGGACAGAGCAGGGGACATTACTATGGAGAGCAGGGGACATTACTATGGGGACAGGGGACATTACTATGGGGGGCAGGGGACATTACTATGGGGACAGGGGACATTACTATGGGGACAGGGGACATTACTATGGGGGGCAGGGGACATTACTATGGAGAGCAGGGGACATTACTATGGGGACAGGGGACATTACTATGGGAAGAAGGGGACATTACTATGGGGAGCAGGGGACATTACTATGGGGGCAGGGGACATTACTATGGGGAGCAGGGGACATTACTATGGGGGCAGAGCAGGGGACATTACTATGGGGGCAGGGGACATTACTATGGGGGCATTGGGCATTACTATGGGGGCAGGGGACATTACTATGGGGAGCAGGGGATATTACTATTGGGGCAGGGGACATTACTATGGGGAGCAGGGGACATTACTATGGGGGCAGGGGACATTACTATTGGGGCAGGGGATATTACTATGGGGGCAGAGCAGGGGCATTACTATGGGGGCAGGGTACATTACTATGGGAACCGAGGGCATCTTTACTATATGGAGGGCATCTTTACTATATGGAGGGCACAGCATTAGGACATTATTACTATATGGAGGGCACAGCATTAGGACATTATTACTATATGGGGGGGCACAGCATTGGGACATTATTACTATAGGGGGGCACAGCATTAGGACATTATTACTATATGGGGGGCACAGCATTGGGACATTATTACTTTATGGAGGGCACAGCATTGGGACATTATTACTATATGGGGGGCACAGCATTGGGACATTATTACTATATGGGGGCACATCATTGGGACATTATTACTATATGGGGGGCACAGCATTGGGACATTATTACTATATGGAGGGCACAGCATTGGGACATTATTACTATATGGAGGGCACAGCATTGGGACATTATTACTATATGGGGGCACAGCATTGGGACATTATTACTATATGGGGGGCACAGCAATGGGACATTATTACTATATGGAGGGCACAGCATTGGGACATTATTACTATATGGAGGGCACAGCATTGGGACATTATTACTATATGGAGGGCACAGCATTAGGACATTATTACTATATGGGGGGGCACAGCATTGGTACATTATTACTATATGGGGGGCACAGCATTGGGACATTATTACTATATGGAGGGCACAGCAATGGGACATTATTACTATATGGAGGGCACAGCATTGGGACATTATTACTATATGGAGGGCACAGCATTGGGACATTATTACTATATGGAGGGCACAGCATTAGGACATTATTACTATATGGGGGGGCACAGCATTGGTACATTATTACTATATGGGGGGCACAGCATTGGGACATTATTACTATATGGAGGGCACAGCATTGGGACATTATTACTATATGGGGGGCACAGCATTGGGACATTATTACTATATGGGGGGCACAGCATTGGGACATTATTACTATATGGGGGGCACAGCATTGGTACATTATTACTATATGGGGGGCACAGCATTGGGACATTATTACTATATGGAGGGCACAGCATTGGGACATTATTACTATATGGAGGGCACAGCATTGGGACATTATTACTATATGGGGGGCACAGCATTAGGACATTATTACTATATGGGGGGCACAGCATTGGTACATTATTACTATATGGAGGGCACAGCATTGGGACATTATTACTATATGGGGGGCACAGCATTGGTACATTATTACTATATGGGGGGCACAGCATTGGGACATTATTACTATATGGGGGGCACAGCATTGGGACATTATTACTATATGGAGGGCACAGCATTGGGACATTATTACTATATGGGGGGCACAGCATTGGGACATTATTACTATATGGAGGGCACAGCATTGGGACATTATTACTATATGGAGGGCACAGCATTGGGACATTATTACTATATGGAGGGCACAGCTTTGGGACATTATTACTATATGGAGGGCACAGCATTGGGACATTATTACTATATGGAGGGCACAGCATTAGGACATTATTACTATATGGGGGGCACAGCATTGGGACATTATTACTATATGGGGGGCACAGCATTGGTACATTATTACTATATGGGGGGCACAGCATTGGTACATTATTACTATATGGGGGGCACAGCATTGGGACATTATTACTATATGGAGGGCACAGCATTGGGACATTATTACTATATGGAGGGCACAGCATTGGGACATTATTACTATATGGAGGGCACAGCATTAGGACATTATTACTATATGGGGGGCACAGCATTGGGACATTATTACTATATGGAGGGCACAGCATTGGGACATTATTACTATATGGGGGGCACAGCATTAGGACATTATTACTATATGGAGGGCACAGCATTGGTACATTATTACTATATGGGGGGCACAGCATTGGTACATTATTACTATATGGGGGGCACAGCATTGGTACATTATTACTATATGGGGGGCACAGCATTGGGACATTATTACTATATGGAGGGCACAGCATTGGGACATTATTACTATATGGAGGGCACGGCATTAGGACATTATTACTATATGGAGGGCACAGCATTGGGACATTATTACTATATGGAGGGCACAGCATTGGGACATTATTACTATATGGAGGGCACGGCATTAGGACATTATTACTATATGGAGGGCACAGCATTGGGACATTATTACTATATGGAGGGCACGGCATTAGGACATTATTACTATATGGGGGGCACAGCATTGGGACATTATTACTATATGGAGGGCACAGCATTGGGACATTATTACTATATGGAGGGCACGGCATTAGGACATTATTACTATATGGAGGGCACAGCATTGGGACATTATTACTATATGGAGGGCACAGCATTGGGACATTATTACTATATGGAGGGCACAGCATTAGGACATTATTACTATATGGGGGGCACAGCATTGGGACATTATTACTATATGGAGGGCACAGCATTGGGACATTATTACTATATGGAGGGCACAGCATTGGGACATTATTACTATATGGAGGGCACGGCACGGGACCTAAAAACCTCCCTACTTTACTGCACACCAAACAGCGGAGTTACTACTGTATAGGAGTCTATGGGTGGTAAAAAGGGAAGGAAGTGGCTGGAAATGTGTGGAGTCTAACATGTTTGTCTGACAGGTCCCGGAGAGATGAATTGTAGCTTGAAGATATCATCATGGTGGTCTGGGCAAGATGGAGAGGAAATGGAGAGCAATCGCCTCAGATCAAAGAAGACGTCACCTGTGAGTTACTGAATTACGTTTTTTTTCAGTATTTTGTCAAACTTTATTTGGTAGGTGTGCCCCGAGGTGTGCTAGGTGTGCCCCGAGGTGTGCCCCGAGGTGTGCTAGGTGTGCCCCGAGGTGTGCTAGGTGTGCCCCGAGGTGTGCTAGGTGTGCCCCGCGGTGTGCTAGGTGTGCCCCGAGGTGTGCTAGGTGTGCCCCGAGGTGTGCTAGGTGTGCCCCGAGGTGTGCTAGGTGTGCCCCGAGGTGTACTAGGTGTGCCCCGAGGTGTGCTAGGTGTGCCCCGAGGTGTGCCCCGAGGTGTGCTAGGTGTGCCCCGCGGTGTGCTAGGTGTGCCCCGAGGTGTGCTAGGTGTGCCCCGAGGTGTGCTAGGTGTGCCCCGTGGTGTGCTAGGTGTGCCCCGAGGTGTGCTAGGTGTGCCCCGAGGTGTGCTAGGTGTGCCCCGAGGTGTGCTAGGTGTGCCCCGAGGTGTGCTAGGTGTGCCCCGAGGTGTGCCCCGAGGTGTGCTAGGTGTGCCCCGAGGTGTACTAGGTGTGTCCCAAAGTGTGATAGGTGTGCCCCGAGGTGTGCTAGGTGTGCCCCGAGGTGTGTCCCGAGGTGTGCTAGGTGTGCCCCGAGGTGTACTAGGTGTGTCCCGAGGTGTGCTAGGTGTGCCCCGAGGTGTGATAGGTGTGCCCCGAGGTGTGCTAGGTGTGCCCCGAGGTGTGCTAGGTGTGCCCCGAGGTGTGCTAGGTGTGCCCCGAGGTGTACTAGGTGTGCCCCGAGGTGTACTAGGTGTGCCCCGAGGTGTGCTAGGTGTGCCCCGAGGTGTGCTAGGTGTGCCCCGAGGTGTGCCCCGAGGTGTGCTAGGTGTGCCCCGAGGTGTACTAGGTGTGTCCCGAGGTTTGATAGGTGTGCCCCGAGGTGTGCTAGGTGTGCCCCGAGGTGTGCTAGGTGTGCCCCGAGGTGTGCTAGGTGTGCCCCGAGGTGTGCTAGGTGTGCCCCGATGTGTGCTAGGTGTGCCCCGAGGTGTACTAGGTGTGCCCCGAGGTGTGCTAGGTGTGCCCCGAGGTGTGCTAGGTGTGCCCCGAGGTGTGCTAGGTGTGCCCCGAGGTGTGCCCCGAGGTGTGCTAGGTGTGCCCCGAGGTGTACTAGGTGTGTCCCGAGGTGTGATAGGTGTGCCCCGAGGTGTGCTAGGTGTGCCCCGAGGTGTGATAGGTGTGCCCCGAGGTGTGCTAGGTGTGCCCCGAGGTGTGCCCCGAGGTGTGCTAGGTGTGCCCCGAGGTGTGCTAGGTGTGCCCCGAGGTGTACTAGGTGTGTCCCGAGGTGTGATAGGTGTGCCCCGAGGTGTGATAGGTGTGCCCCGAGGTGTGCTAGGTGTTCCCCGAGGTGTGCCCCGAGGTGTGCCCCGAGGTGTGCTAGGTGTGCCCCGAGGTGTACTAGGTGTGCCCCGAGGTGTGCTAGGTGTGCCCCGAGGTGTGCTAGGTGTGCCCCGAGGTGTGCTAGGTGTGCTAGGTGTGCCCCGAGGTGTGCTAGGTGTGCCCCGAGGTGTGCTAGGTGTGCCCCGAGGTGTACTAGGTGTGCCCCGAGGTGTACTAGGTGTGCCCCGAGGTGTGCTAGGTGTGCCCCGAGGTGTGCTAGGTGTGCCCCGAGGTGTGCTAGGTGTGCCCCGAGGTGTGCTATACAAAGGGGTCCGCTGAGGCTCTCTCGCCCAAGGGCCCCCAAACCTGGAGCCGGCCCTGGAAGGAATGGCGGCACTCATCACAGATCTGCTAGAGAAAACACGATTACACACCTCTGCTCACTACTAGACAACACACAGGAAATATTCCGGTCAGTAGATCCGTCAGGAACTAGAGACAGTTCAGCAGGTCGCTCACTGCACACAGGTTTCTATGGTAACCTGCATACCAGAAAGGCTGTTATCTGATTGGCTGAGAGGAGTAACCTCACCCCCACGGAATGATGTTACTGAGCTCTGAGAGAACTTACAAGGTTTAGCACCATTATCTGCAGTGAGTATACAAGTGATGTCACTGGGAGGACTGGAAAGGTGGTGACTTTATCTGGGATTGTGCTGGAGAATTTCCTGCTCTGTCAGAAGAGCCTGATCAGTGCTGGAGACCCCCCACAGCCTGAGGACACAGCCTGATCAGTGCTGGAGACCCCCCACAGCCTGAGGACACAGCCTGATCAGTGCTGAAGACCCCCCTTCCCACAGCCTGATCAGTGCTGGAGACCCCCCACAGCCTGAGGACACAGCCTGATCAGTGCTGGAGACCCCCCACAGCCTGAGGACACAGTCTGATCAGTGCTGGAGACCCCCCACAGCCTGAGGACACAGCCTGATCAGTGCTGGAGACCCCCCACAGCCTGAGGACACAGCCTGATCAGTGCTGGAGACCCCCCACAGCCTGAGGACACAGTCTGATCAGTGCTGGAGACCCCCCACAGCCTGAGGACACAGCCTGATCAGTGCTGGAGACCCCCCACAGCCTGAGGACATAGCCTGATCAGTGCTGGAGACCCCCCACAGCCTGAGGACACAGTCTGATCAGTGTTGGAGAACCCCCCCCCCCACACACACACAGCCTGAGGACACAGCCTGATCAGTGAATAACCCTAACCCCAGGGGGAATAACCCTAACCCCAGGGGGGGAATAACCCTAACCCCAGGGGGGAATAACCCTAACCCCAGGGGGAATAACCCTAACCCCAGGAGGGGGGAATAACCCTAACCTCACGGGGGGAATAACCCTAACCCCAGGGGGGGGAATATCCCTAACCCCAGGGGGAATAACCCTAACCCCAGGGGGGGGAATAACCCTAACCTCACGGGGGGAATAACCCTAACCCCAGGGGGGGGAATAACCCTAACCCCAGGGGGGGGAATAACCCTAACCCCAGGGGGGGAATAAACCTAACCCTGGGGGGGGGAATAACCCTAACCCCAGGGGGGGAATAACCCTAACCCCAGGGGGGGGATAACCCTAACCCCAGGGGGGGGAATAACCCTAACCCCAGGGGGGGAATAACCCTAACCCCAGGGGGGGAATAACCCTAACCCCAGGGGGGGAATAACCCTAACCCCAGGGAGGGAATAACCCTAACCCCAGCGGGGGGAATAACCCTAACCCCAGGGGGGAATAACCCTAACCCCAGGGGGGGATAACCATAACCTCAGGGGGAATAACCCTAACCCCAGGGGGGAATAACCCTAACCGCAGGGGGATAATAACCCTAACCCCAGGGGGAATAACCCTAACCCCAGGGGGGGGAATAACCCTAACCTCACGGGGGGAATAACCCTAACCCCAGGGGGGGGAATAACCCTAACCCCAGGGGGGGGAATAACCCTAACCCCAGGGGGGGAATAAACCTAACCCTGGGGGGGGGGAATAACCCTAACCCCAGGGGGGGAATAACCCTAACCCCAGGGGGGGAATAACCTTAACCCCAGGGGGGGGAATAACCCTAACCCCAGGGGGGGAATAACCCTAACCCCAGGGGGGGAATAACCCTAACCCCAGGGGGGGAATAACCCTAACCCCAGCGGGGGGAATAACCCTAACCCCAGGGGGGAATAACCCTAACCCCAGGGGGGATAACCATAACCTCAGGGGGAATAACCCTAACCCCAGGGGGGGATAACCATAACCTCAGGGGGAATAACCCTAACCCCAGGGGGGAATAACCATAACCTCAGGGGGAATAACCCTAACCCCAGGGGGAATAACCCTAACCCCAGGGGGGAATAACCCTAACCCCGGGGGGGCTTCTAGTATAAGTGTAAAAAAAAAATAAAGTGTTGTTATCAATAATAAGCCCCG
>JAQFWZ010000005.1:1788233-1920733 GCA_027789725.1 Dendropsophus ebraccatus
CCACTGCCAGAGCTCCACACAGTACACCAGAGGGGTATACCATCTGTATACAGAGAGTAACATATGTATCCCACAGCACAGTCCTCACTGGGGGTCCTGTATCCCACAGCACAGTCCTCACTGGGGGTCCTGTATCCCACAGCACAGTCCTCATTGGGGGTCCTGTATCCCACAGCACAGTCCTCATTGGGGGTCCTGTATCCCACAGCACAGTCCTCACTGGGGGTCCTGTATCCCACAGCATAGTCCTCACTGGGGGTCCTGTATCCCACAGCACAGTCCTCACTGGGGGTCCTGTATCCCACAGCACAGTCCTCACTAGGGGTCCTGTATCCCACAGCACAGTCCTCATTGGGGGTCCTGTATCCCACAGCACAGTCCTCATTGGGGGTCCTGTATCCCACAGCACAGTCCTCACTGGGGGTCCTGTATCCCACAGCATAGTCCTCACTGGGGGTCCTGTATCCCACAGCACAGTCCTCACTAGGGGTCCTGTATCCCACAGCACAGTCCTCATTGGGGGTCCTGTATCCCACAGCACAGTCCTCATTGGGGGTCCTGTATCCCACAGCACAGTCCTCACTGGGGGCCCTGTATCCCACAGCATAGTCCTCGCTGGGGGTCCTGTATACCACAGCACAGTCCTCATTGGGGGTCCTGTATACCACAGCACAGTCCTTACTGGGGGTCCTGTATCCCACAGCACAATCCTCACTGGGGGTCCTGTATACCACAGCACAGTCCTCACTGGGGGTCCTGTATCCCGTAGCACAGTCCTCACTGGGGGTCCTGTATACCACAGCACAGTCCTCACTGGGGGTCCTGTATCCTACAGCACAGTCCTCACTGGGGGTCCTGTACCCCACAGCACAGTCCTCACTGGGGGTCCTGTATCCCGTAGCACAGCCCTCACTGGGGGTCCTGTATCCCACAGCACAGTCCTCACTGGGGGTCCTGTATCTCACAGCACAGTCCTCACTGGGGGTCCTGTATCCCGTAGCACAGCCCTCACTGGGGGTCCTGTATACCACAGCACAGTCCTCACTGGGGGTCCTGTATCTCACAGCACAGTCCTCACTGGGGGTCCTGTATCCCACAGCACAGTCCTCACTGGGGGTCCTGTATCCCGTAGCACAGTCCTCACTGGGGGTCCTGTATCCCACAGCACAGTCCTCACTGGGGGTCCTGTATCCCACAGCACAGTCCTCACTGGGGGTCCTGTATCCCACAGCACAGTCCTCACTGGGGGTCCTGTATACCACAGCACAGTCCTCACTGGGGGTCCTGTATCTCACAGCACAGTCCTCACTGGGGGTCCTGTATCCCACAGTACAGTCCTCACTGGGGGTCCTGTATCTCACAGCACAGTCCTCACTGGGGGTCCTGTATCCCACAGCACAGTCCTCACTGGGGGTCCTGTATACCACAGCACAGTCCTCACTGGGGGTCCTGTATCCCACAGCACAGTCCTCACTGGGGGTCCTGTATCCCACAGCACAGTCCTCACTGGGGGTCCTGTATACCACAGCACAGTCCTCACTGGGGGTCCTGTATCCCACAGCACAGTCCTCACTGGGGGTCCTGTATCCCACAGCACAGTCCTCACTGGGGGTCCTGTATCCCACAGCACAGTCCTCACTGGGGGTCCTGTATCCCACAGCACAGTCCTCACTGGGGGTCCTGTATACCACAGCACAGTCCTCACTGGGGGTCCTGTATCCCACAGCACAGTCCTCACTGGGGGTCCTGTATCTCACAGCACAGTCCTCACTGGGGGTCCTGTATCCCACAGCACAGTCCTCACTGGGGGTCCTGTATACCACAGCACAGTCCTCACTGGGGGTCCTGTATACCACAGCACAGTCCTCACTGGGGGTCCTGTATCCTGCCTATTTACTCCCTCCATTCTCTTTCTATGTAACCAATATGTCTACAGTCTGTCGACTCCCCGAGGTGCGGCTGGATGGGCAGCCCCATGCCTGACCCCACTGAGGGTTAATCTCTGGCACCAGTCAGGTCACGGCCGGATCACAGTCCTGGGTGGTCTTCTGCTAACAGATGTGACCTGCTGCTCATCACTTTTACTTGGACCCCAGAAAGAAGGGCAGTATGCCCGGGTAATTATTACATTAGCCATGGTCAGTGTGGCAGAAGCACATGACCACTCTGTCCTTCTCCCTATATAAGAGTCGGTGACCATTATTTGTTTTATGTGTCTGGGCCCAGCACGTGGGACCTGTGGTGATGGTGGAGGAGCGCCACAATGATGGGAACCTGAGGAATACAAGGAACCTGAGGGACAAAAGGTACAAGAGGTACATAAGGAACCTGAGGAACAAGAGGTACAAGAAGAACAAGAGGTACACAAAGAACAAGAGGCAGACGAAGAACAAGAGGTACACGAGGAACCTGAGGAACAAGAGGTACACAAGGAACCTGAGGAACAAGAGGTACACGAGGAACCTGAGGAATACAAGGAACCTGAGGAACAAAATGTACAAGAGGTACATGAGGAACCTGAGGAACAAGAGGTACAAGAAGAACAAGAGGTACACAAAGAACAAGAGGCAGACGAAGAACAAGAGGTACACGAGGAACCTGAGGAACAAGAGGTACACAAGGAACCTGAGGAACAAGAGGTACACGAGGAACCTGAGGAATACAAGGAACCTGAGGAACAAGAGGTACACAAAGAACAAGAGGTACAAGAAGAACAAGAGGAGCAAGAGGTACACGAGGCACAAGAGGTACACGAAGAACAAGAGGTACATGAGGAACCTAAGGAACAAGAAGTACACGAAGAACAAGAGGAACAAGAGGTTCACGAAGAACAAGAGGTACACGAGGAACAAGAGGTACACAAGGAACAAGAGGTACATGAAGAACAAGAGGTACACAAAAAACAAGAGGAACAAGAGGTACACGAAGAACAAGGAGTACACGAGGAACCTGAGGAACAAGAGGTACATGAGGAACCTGAGGAACAAGAGGTATACGAGAACAAGAGGTACATGAAGAACAAGAGGTACACGAGGAACCTGATCAACAAGAGGTACACGAAGAACCTGAGGAACAAGAAGTACACGAAGAACAAGAGGTACACGAGGAACAAAAGGTACACGAGGAACAAGAGGTACACGAGGAACCTGAGGAACAAGAGGTATACGAGAACAAGAGGTACATGAAGAACAAGAGGTACACGAAGAACAAGAGGTACACGAAGAACAAGAGGTACACGAGGAACAAGAGGAATACGAGGAACCTGAGGAACAAGAGGTACACGAAGAATAAGAGGTACACGAAGAACAAGAGGTACACGAGGAACCTGAGGAACAAGAGGTACACAAGGAACCTGAGGAACAAGAGGTACACGAGGAACCTGAGGAATACAAGAAACCTGAGGAATACAAGGAACCTGAGGAACAAGAGGTACACAAGGAACAAAAGGTACACGAGGAACAAGAGGTACACGAGGAACCTGAGGAACAAGAGGTACACGAAGAACAAGAGGTACACGAAGAACAAGAGGTACACGAGGAACAAGAGGTACACGAGGAACAAGAGGTACACGAGGAACAAGAGGTACACGAGGAACCTGAGGAACAAGAGGTACACGAGGAACATGAGGTACATGAAGAACCTGAGGAACAAGAGGTACACGAGGAAACTAAGGAATAAAAGGTAAACGAGGAATCTGAGGAACAAGAGGTACAGGAGGAACCTGAGCTACATGAGGAACAGAAGGAATGTGAGGTGGAGATTACCAGCACCAGGTCTGATTAATCTTCTGATGAAGAATCATCTGGGACCAGAACAGCGACTTAGATGCCACAAACCGCCATTATTTCTGTATGTTACCCCTCATAGTACCTTTAGATCAGCTACCCCAATGTGTTTTGCCCTTCTCTTTACAGAACATGAATGGTTGTCACCTACGAGACAATATCCAGAGATCAGTTATACCAATGTGCTCTGGCCTTCTCTCTCCATAACATGGAAACTCATCACCTACCAGACACTGCCTGGAGATCAGTTACCAAAGTGTGTTCCGCCTTCTCTCCCCACAACGTGGACACTCACCACCTACCGGAGACCATTTACCCCAGAGTGTTTTGCTCTTCTCTCCCCACAACGTGGACACTCACCACCTACCGGAGACCATTTACCCCAGAGTGTTTTGCCCTTCTCTCCCCACGTGGACACTCACCACCTACCGGAGACCATTTACCCCAGAGTGTTTTGCCCTTCACTCCCCACGTGGACACTCACCACCTACCGGAGACCATTTACCCCAGAGTGTTTTGCCCTTCTCTCCCCACAACGTGGACACTCACCACCTACCGGAGACCATTTGCCCCAGAGTGTTTTGCTCTTCTCTCCCCACAACGTGGACACTCACCACCTACCGGAGACCATTTACCCCAGAGTGTTTTGCCCTTCTCTCCCCACGTGGACACTCACCACCTACCGGAGACCATTTACCCCAGAGTGTTTTGCCCTTCTCTCCCCACGTGGACACTCACCACCTACCGGAGACCATTTACCCCAGAGTGTTTTGCCCTTTTCTCCCCACGTGGACACTCACCACCTACCGGAGATCATTTACCCCAGAGTGTTTTGCCCTTCTCTCCCCACAACGTGGACACTCACCACCTACCGGAGATCATTTACACCAGAGTGTTTTGCCCTTCTCTCCCCACAACGTGGACACTCACCACCTACCGGAGACCATTTACCCCAGAGTGTTTTGCCCTTCTCTCTCCACAACATGGACACTCACCACCAACCGGACACTACCTGGAGATCAGTTACTCCAGTGTGTTCTCCCCTTTTCTCTCCGCAATATGGACACTCACCACCTACCGGACACTACCTGGAGATCAGTTACTCCAGTGTGTTCTCCCCTTTTCTCTCCGCAATATGGACACTCACCACCTACCGGACACTACCTGGAGATTAGTTACCCCAGTGTGTTCTCCTACTCTCTGTCCTTGTGGATACCTGCCCTGAGGGAGCATTAATATCCTCTGGTGGCCGACTCGTCACCTACCTGTGCCGACTTGCAGCTCGTAGTCCGTTCTGGGCTTGTGTCACCCCTTGTGCTGTCATCACTTGTCCCTGGGGTGCAGCGCCCCCTGTGTACAGATTATACCGAGGAGGATAGTTAGTGCCGTAGGCTCCACTAATGCACAATAGGCCAGTAAGCAAACACAACATTTTTGACCTTCTCATCATCATGGTGACTGGGATCCACTGCAGAGACCAGAAAATGGACAAGAAAAATCTAAGGACTTCACGGCCTCAAAGTCATCAGAATCCAGAAGTGGTCAGTGGACGTCGCACACAGGACAGGATGAGGTGCACTCTAATATCGAGAGCACCAGGGCTGCACACGTCAATTTACTGATGGACAAGACCTCGAAGGATCCAAAGTGTCTGAAAAATCAAGAAGGAATTCCACAGGGAAGTCTGATGTTACCATGTGTCAGGCAGATGTCTGGAGATCCATCCGCAATGTGGTGCTCCTCAACATAACCAAGAACATGTTCCCGTATGTGACAGAGCGTGAGGTCTCGTGTACATCCCAAGTGATCTCCACATCAATCCCTCACCACATCACACCGCTTACACCTATAGTATCCAGGCACAAATGGATCTCCTGGACATAGATCCCACTTGGTCTCTTAGCCATAGATCCCACTAGATCACCTCAGTATAAATTCCACTTGGTCTCCAATATTTAGATCCCACTAGGTCTCCTGGATATAAATCCTACTTGGTCTCCTGGATATAGATCCCACTAGGTCACCTCAGTATAAATTCCACTTGGTCTCCTGGATTTAGATCCCACTTGGTCTCCAGAATATCAATCCCACTTGGTCTCCAGAATATCAATCCTACTTGGTCTCCAAATATTGATCCCACTTGGTCTCCTGGATATCGATCCCACTTGGTCTCCTGGATATCGATCCCACTTGGTCTCCAGGATATCGATCACGCTTGGTCTGCAGGATATCGATCACACTTGGTGTCCTGGATATCGATCACGCTTGGTGTCCTGGATATTGATCACGCTTGGTCTCCAGGATATCGATCACGCTTGGTATCCTGGATATCGATCACGCTTGGTGTCCTGGATATCGATCACGCTTGGTGTCCTGGATATCGATCACGCTTGGTGTCCTGGATATCGATCACGCTTGGTGTCCTGGATATTGATCACGCTTGGTCTCCAGGATATCGATCACGCTTGGTATCCTGGATATTGATCACGCTTGGTATCCTGGATATCGATCACGCTTGGTGTCCTGGATATCGATCACGCTTGGTCTCCAGGATATCGATCACGCTTGGTGTCCTGGATATCGATCACGCTTGGTGTCCTGGATATCGATCACGCTTGGTGTCCTGGATATTGATCACGCTTGGTCTCCAGGATATTGATCACGCTTGGTCTCCAGGATATTGATCACGCTTGGTGTCCTGGATATCGATCACGCTTGGTGTCCTGGATATCGATCACACTTGGTGTCCTAGACCTGGTCTGGTGTGTTGGAGTCTTCTGCTGCCCCCACACTCTCACAGTCCTCCTAGCCCAGTACTGGCAGCATCCTCCTCCAAGAGGGAGAAGAAGCCTGGAGCCCGGACTGAGGGGGAGGAGGAGGAGGAGAAGGAGGAGGGAGACAACTGAAAGAAAATCTTCATTCCCAACCCCCTCCCAAAACTTCCTGCCGTCCTGGGCTCTGAGTGTTAACCCTGCAGATCACCTTCCATCCTGCAGCTCTGAGAGCGACCACTGGGGGCAGCAGTGTCTTCTTATATATGGTGAGGAGCCCATCTCTATATACAGGACTGCTGATGTCTCCTTATATATGGTGAGGAGCCCATCTCTATATACAGGACTGCTGATGTCTCCTTATATATGGTGACCCCCCCCCCCCATCTCTATATACAGGACTGCTGATGTCTCCTTATATATGGTGACCCCCCCCATCTATATACAGGACTGCTGATGTATCCTTATATATGGTGACCCCCCCCCCCCCATCTATATACAGGACTGCTGATGTCTCCTTATATATGGTGACCCCCCCCATCTATATACAGGACTGCTGATGTCTCCTTATATATGGTGACCCCCCCCCCCCCCACATCTATATACAGGACTGCTGATGTCTCCTTATATATATGGTGACCCCCCCCATCTATATACAGGACTGCTGATGTCTCCTTATATATGGTGACCCCCCCCCCCATCTATATACAGGACTGCTGATGTCTCCTTATATATGGTGACCCCCCCCCCCCCATCTCTATATACAGGACTGCTGATGTCTCCTTATATATGGTGACCCCCCCCCCCCCACATCTATATACAGGACTGCTGATGTCTCCTTATATATGGTGACCCCCCCCATCTATATACAGGACTGCTGATGTCTCCTTATATATGGTGACCCCCCCATCTATATACAGGACTGCTGATGTCTCCTTATATATGGTGACCCCCCCATCTATATACAGGACTGCTGATGTCTCCTTATATATGGTGACCCCCCCATCTATATACAGGACTGCTGATGTCTCCTTATATATGGTGACCCCCCCCCCCCATCTATATACAGGACTGCTGATGTCTCCTTATATATGGTGACCCCCCCCCCCCCCATCTATATACAGGACTGCTGATGTCTCCTTATATATGGTGACCCCCCCATCTATATACAGGACTGCTGATGTATCCTTATATATGGTGACCCCCCCCCCATCTATATACAGGACTGCTGATGTCTCCTTATATATGGTGACCCCCCCCATCTATATACAGGACTGCTGATGTCTCCTTATATATGGTGACCCCCCCCCCCACATCTATATACAGGACTGCTGATGTCTCCTTATATATGGTGACCCCCCCCCCATCTATATATACAGGACTGCTGATGTCTCCTTATATATGGTGACCCCCCCCCATCTATATACAGGACTGCTGATGTCTCCTTATATATGGTGACCCCCCCCCCCCCATCTCTATATACAGGACTGCTGATGTCTCCTTATATATATGGTGACCCCCCCCCATCTATATACAGGACTGCTGATGTCTCCTTATATATGGTGACCCCCCCATCTCTATATACAGGACTGCTGATGTCTCCTTATATATGGTGACCCCCCCCCCCCCCCCACATCTATATACAGGACTGCTGATGTCTCCTTATATATGGTGACCCCCCCCATCTATATACAGGACTGCTGATGTCTCCTTATATATATGGTGACCCCCCCCCCCATCTATATACAGGACTGCTGATGTCTCCTTATATATGGTGACCCCCCCCCCCCATCTCTATATACAGGACTGCTGATGTCTCCTTATATATGGTGACCCCCCCCCCATCTATATACAGGACTGCTGGTGTCTCCTTATATATGGTGACCCCCCCCCATCTATATACAGGACTGCTGATGTATCCTTATATATGGTGACCCCCCATCTATATACAGGACTGCTGACGTCTCCTTATATATGGTGACCCCCCCCCCCCCCCCATCTATATACAGGACTGCTGATGTCTCCTTATATATGGTGACCCCCCCCCATCTATATACAGGACTGCTGATGTCTCCTTATATATGGTGACCCCCCCCCATCTATATACAGGACTGCTCATGTCTCCTTATATATGGTGACCCCCCCCCCCATCTATATACAGGACTACTGATGTCTCCTTATATATGGTGACCCCCCCCCATCTATATACAGGACTGCTGATGTCTTCTTATATATAGTGACCCCCCCCCATCTATATACAGGACTGCTGATGTCTCCTTATATATAGTGACCCCCCCCCATCTATATACAGGACTGCTGATGTCTCCTTATATATAGTGACCCCCCCCATCTATATACAGGACTGCTGATGTCTCCTTATATATGGTGACCCCCCCCCCCATCTCTATATACAGGACTGCTGATGTCTCCTTATATATAGTGACCCCCCCCCCCATCTATATACAGGACTGCTGATGTCTCCTTATATATGGTGACCCCCCCCATCTATATACAGGACTGCTGATGTCTCCTTATATATGGTGACCCCCCCCATCTATATACAGGACTGCTGATGTCTCCTTATATATGGTGACCCCCCCCATCTATATACAGGACTGCTGATGTCTCCTTATATATGGTGACCCCCCCCCCATCTATATACAGGACTGCTGATGTCTCCTTATATATGGTGACCCCCCCATCTCTATATACAGGACTGCTGATGTCTCCTTATATATGGTGACCCCCCCCCATCTCTATATACAGGACTGCTGATGTCTCCTTATATATGGTGACCCCCCCCCCCATCTATATACAGGACTGCTGATGTCTCCTTATATATGGTGACCCCCCCCCCCATCTCTATATACAGGACTGCTGATGTCTCCTTATATATGGTGACCCCCCCCCATCTATATACAGGACTGCTGATGTCTCCTTATATATGGTGACCCCCCCCATCCTATATACAGGACTGCTGATGTCTCCTTATATATGGTGACCCCCCCCCCCATCTATATACAGGACTGCTGATGTCTCCTTATATATGGTGACCCCCCCCCATCTCTATATACAGGACTGCTGACGTCTCCTTATATATGGTGACCCCCCCCCATCTATATACAGGACTGCTGATGTCTCCTTATATATGGTGACCCCCCAATCTATATACAGGACTGCTGTTGTCTCCTTTTATATGGTGACCCCCCCCCATCTCTATATACAGGACTGCTGATGTCTCCTTATATATGGTGACCCCCCCATCTCTATATACAGGACTGCTGATGTCTCCTTATATATGGTGACCCCCCCCCCCCATCTATATACCGGACTGCTGATGTCTCCTTATATATGGTGACCCCCCCCCCCATCTCTATATACAGGACTGCTGATGTCTCCTTATATATGGTGACCCCCCCCCCCATCTATATACAGGACTGCTGATGTCTCCTTATATATGGTGACCCCCCCATCTATATACAGGACTGCTGATGTCTCCTTATATATGGTGACCCCCCCCCCATCTCTATACACAGGACTGCTGATGTCTCCTTATATATGGTGACCCCCCCCATCTATATACCGGACTGCTTATGTCTCCTTATATATGGTGACCCCCCCCCCCCATCTATATACAGGACTGCTGATGTCTCCTTATATATGGTGACCCCCCCCCATCTATATACAGGACTGCTGATGTCTCCTTATATATGGTGACCCCCCCCCCCATCTCTATATACAGGACTGCTGATGTCTCCTTATATATAGTGACCCCCCCCCATCTCTATATACAGGACTGCTGATGTCTCCTTATATATAGTGACCCCCCCCCATCTATATACAGGAATGCTGATGTCTCCTTATATATGGTGAACCCCCCCCATCTATATACAGGACTGCTGATGTCTCCTTATATATAGTGACCCCCCCCCATCTATATACAGGACTGCTGATGTCTCCTTATATATGGTGACCCCCCCCCATCTATATACAGGACTGCTGATGTCTCCTATATATGGTGACCCCCCCATCTATATACAGGACAACTGATGTCTCCTTATATATGGTGACCCCCCCCCCATCTATATACAGGACTGCTGATGTCTCCTTATATATGGTGACCCCCCCCATCTATATACAGGACTGCTTATGTCTCCTTATATATGGTGACCCCCCCCCCCCCCATCTATATACAGGACTGCTGATGTCTCCTTATATATGGTGACCCCCCCATCTATATACAGGACTGCTGATGTCTCCTTATATATGGTGACCCCCCCCATCTATATACAGGACTGCTGATGTCTCCTTATATATGGTGACCCCCCCCCCCCATCTATATACAGGACTGCTGATGTCTCCTTATATATGGTGACCCCCCCCCATCTATATACAGGACTGCTGATGTCTCCTTATATATGGTGACCCCCCCCCATCTCTATATACAGGACTGCTGATGTCTCCTTATATATGGTGACCCCCCCCCCATCTATATACAGGACTGCTGATGTCTCCTTATATATAGTGACCCCCCCCCATCTATATACAGGACTGCTGATGTCTCCTTATATATAGTGACCCCCCCCCCATCTATATACAGGACTGCTGATGTCTCCTTATATATGGTGACCCCCCCCCCATCTATATACAGGACTGCTGATGTATCCTTATATATGGTGACCCCCCCCCCATCTATATACAGGACTGCTGATGTCTCCTTATATATGGTGACCCCCCCCCATCTATATACAGGACTGCTGGTGTCTCCTTATATATGGTGACCCCCCCCCATCTATATACCGGACTGCTGATTGTCTCCTTATATATATGGTGACCCCCCCCCATCTATATACAGGACTGCTGACGTCTCCTTATATATGGTGACCCCCCCCATCTATATACAGGACTGCTGATGTCTCCTTATATATGGTGACCCCCCCATCTATATACAGGACTTGCTGATGTATCCTTATATATGGTGACCCCCCCACATCTATATACAGTGACTGCTGATGTCTCCTTATATATGGTGCCCCACCCCCATCTATGATACATGACTGCTGCTGTCTCCTTATATATGGTGACCCCCGCCCCCATCTATATACAGGACTGCTGATGTCTCCTTATATATAGTGACCCCCCCCCCCATCTCTATATACAGGACTGCTGATGTCTCCTTATATACGGTGACCCCCCCCCCCCATCTATATACAGGACTGCTGATGTCTCCTTATATATGGTGACCCCCCCCCCCCATCTATATACAGGACTGCTGATGTCTCCTTATATATGGTGACCCCCCCCCATCTCTATATACAGGACTGCTGATGTCTCCTTATATATGGTGACCCCCCCATCTATATACAGGACTGCTGATGTCTCCTTATATATGGTGACCCCCCCCCATCTATATACAGGACTGCTGATGTCTCCTTATATATGGTGACCCCCCCCCCATCTATATACAGGACTGCTGATGTCTCCTTATATATGGTGACCCCCCCCCATCTATATACAGGACTGCTGATGTCTCCTTATATATGGTGACCCCCCCCCCCATCTATATACAGGACTGCTGATGTCTCCTTATATATGGTGACCCCCCCCCCCATCTATATACAGGAACTGCTGATGTCTTCCTTATATATAGTGACCCCCCCCCCCATCTATATACAGGACTGCTGATGTCTCCTTATATATATGTGACCCCCCCCATCTATATACAGGACTGCTGATGTCTCCTTATATATGGTGACCCCCCCATCTATATACAGGACTGCTGATGTCTCCTTATATATGGTGACCCCCCCCCCCATCTATATACAGGACTGCTGATGTCTCCTTATATATAGTGACCCCCCCCCCCATCTATATACAGGACTGCTGATGTCTCCTTATATATGGTGACCCCCCCCCCATCTCTATATACAGGACTGCTGATGTCTCCTTATATATGGTGACCCCCCCCCCATCTCTATATACAGGACTGCTGATGTCTCCTTATATATGGTGACCCCCCCCATCTATATACAGGACTGCTGATGTCTCCTTATATATAGTGACCCCCCCCCCATCTATATACAGGACTGCTGATGTCTCCTTATATATGGTGACCCCCCCCCCATCTCTATATACAGGACTGCTGATGTCTCCTTATTTATGGTGACCCCCCCCATCTATATACAGGACTGCTGATGTCTCCTTATATATAGTGACCCCCCCCCATCTATATACAGGACTGCTGATGTCTCCTTATATATGGTGACCCCCCCCCCATCTATATACAGGACTGCTGATGTCTCCTTATATATGGTGACCCCCCCCATCTATATACAGGACTGCTGATGTCTCCTTATATATGGTGACCCCCCCCCCATCTATATACAGGACTGCTGATGTCTCCTTATATATGGTGACCCCCCCCCCCATCTATATACAGGACTGCAGATGTCTCTTATATATAGTGGACCCCCCCCCATCTATATACAGGACTGCTGATGTCTCCTTATATATAGTGACCCCCACCCCATCTATATACAGGACTGCTGATGTCTCCTTATATATGGTGACCCCCCCCCCATCTATATATACAGGACTGCTGATGTCTCCTTATATATGGTGACCCCCCCCCATCTATATACAGGACTGCTGATGTCTCCTTATATATAGTGACCCCCCCCATCTATATACAGGACTGCTGATGTCTCCTTATATATGGTGCCCCCCCATCTATATACAGGACTGCTGATGTCTCCTATATATGGTGACCCCCCCCCATCTATATACCGGACTGCTGATGTCTCCTTATATATAGTGACCCCCCCCCCATCTATATACAGGACTGCTGATGTCTCCTTATATATGGTGACCCCCCCCCCATCTATATACAGGACTGCTGATGTCTCCTTATATATGGTGACCCCCCCCCATCTCTATATACAGGACTGCTGATGTCTCCTTATATATGGTGACCCCCCCCCCCCATCTATATACAGGACTGCTGATGTCTCCTTATATATGGTGACCCCCCCATCTATATACAGGACTGCTGATGTCTCCTTATATATGATGACCCCCCCCCCATCTCTATATACAGGACTGCTGATGTCTCCTTATATATGGTGACCCCCCCCCATCTATATACAGGACTGCTGATGTCTCCTTATATATGGTGACCCCCCCCCATCTATATACAGGACTGCTGATGTCTCCTTATATATGGTGACCCCCCCCCCATCTATATACAGGACTGCTGATGTCTCCTTATATATGGTTGACCCTCCCCTCCCCATCTATATACAGGACTGCTGATGTCTCCTTATATATGGTGACCCCCCCCCCCATCCTATATACAGGACTGCTGATGTCTCCTATATATGGTGACCCCCCCCCCATCTATATACAGGACTGCTGATGTCTCCTTATATATGGTGACCCCCCCCCCCATTCTATATACAGGGACTGCTTGATGTCTCCTTATATATGAGTGACCCCCCCCCCATCTATATACAGGACTGCTGATGTCTCCTTATATATGGTGACCCCCCCCATCTCTATTATACAGGACTGCTGCATGTCTCCTTATATATGGTGACCCCCCCCCATCTATATACAGGACTGCTGATGTCTCCTTATATATAGTGACCCCCCCACATCTATATACAGGACTGCTGATGCTCTCCTTATATATGGTGACCCCCCCCCCCCACATCTATATACAGGACTGCTGATGTCTCCTTATATATAGTGACCCCCCCCCCCATCTCTATATACAGGATGCTGATGTCTCCTTATATATGGTGACCCCCCCATCTCTATATACAGGACCTGCTGATGTCTCCTTATATATGGTGACCCCCCCCATCTAATACAGGACTGCTGATGTCTCCTTATATATGGTGACCCCCCCCCCCATCTATATACAGGACTGCTGATGTCTCCTTATATGGTGACCCCCCCCATCTATATACAGGACTGCTGTTGTCTCCTATATATGGTGACCCCCCCCCCATCTATATACAGGACTGCTGATGTCTCCTTATATATGGTGACCCCCCCCCCCCCCCATCTCTATACAGGACTGCTGATGTCTCCTTATATATGGTGACCCCCCCCCCATCTATATACAGGACTGCTGATGTCTCCTTATATATAGTGACCCCCCCCCCCATCTATATACAGGACTGCTGATGTCTCCTTATATATAGTGACCCCCCCCCCCATCTATATACAGGACTGCTGAATGTATCCTTATATATGGTGACCCCCCCCCCCATCTATATACAGGACTGCTGATGTCTCCTTTTATATGGTGACCCCCCCCCCCATCTATATACAGGACTGCTGATGTCTCCTTCATATATGGTGACCCCCCCCCATCTATACAGGACTGCTGATGTCTCCTTATATTTGGTGACCCCCCCCCAATCTCTATATACAGGACTGCTGATGTCTCCTTATATATGGTGACCCCCCCCCCATCTATATACAGGACTGATGATGTCTCCTTATATATGGTGACCCCCCTCCCCCCCCATCTATATACAGGACTGCTGATGTCTCCTTATATATGGTGACCCCCCCCCCATCTCTATACAGACTGCTGATGTCTCCTTATATATGGTGACCCCCCCCCCCATCTATATATATCAGGACTGCTGATGTCTCCTTATATATGGTGACCCCCCCCCATCTATATACAGGACTGCTGATGTCTCCTTAATATGGTGACCCCCCCCCCATCTATATACAGGACTGCTGATGTTTCCTTATCTATGGTGACCCCACCCCCCCATCTATAGACAGGACTGCTGGGATCCTCCTGATAATATGGTGACCCCCACCCCCCACTCTATATAAGCAGGACTGCTGATGTCGCCTTATATAATGGTGTGACCCTCCCCCCCCATCTATATACAGGACTGCTGATGTTCCTCCTTATATTGGTGAACCCCCCCCCATCTCTATATACAGGACTGCTGAATGTCTCCTTAATATATGGTGACCCCCCCCCCCCCATCTAATATACAGGACTGCTGATGTCTCCTTATATATAGTGACCCCCCCCCATCTCTATATACAGGACTGCTGATGTCTCCTTATATATGGTGACCCCCCCCCATCTATATACAGGACTGCTGATGTCTCCTATATATGGTGACCCCCCCATCTCTATATACAGGACTGCTGATTAGTCTCCTATATATTGGTGACCCCCCCCCCCCCCATCTATATACAGGACTGCTGATGTCTCCTTATATATAGTGACCCCCCCCCATCTATATACAGGACTGCTGATGTCTCCTTATATATAGGTGACCCCCCCCCCCATCTATATACCGGACTGCTGATGTCTCCTTATATATGGTGACCCCCTCCCATCTATATACAGGACTGCTGATGTCTCCTTATATATGGTGCCCCCCCCCCCCCATCTATATACAGGACTGCTGATGTCTCCTTATATATAGTGACCCCCCCCCCATCTATATACAGGACTGCTGATGTCTCCTTATATATGGTGACCCCCCCCATCTATATACAGGACTGCTGATGTCTCCTTATATATAGTGACCCCCCCCCCATCCTATATACAGGACTGCTGATGTCTCCTTATATTTGGTGACCCCCCCCCCATCTATATACAGGACTGCTGACTGTCTCCTTATATATGGTGACCCCCCCATCTATATACAGGACTGCTGATGTCTCCTTATATATGGTGACCCCCCCCCCCCCATCTATATACAGGACTGCTGATGTCTCCTTATATATGGTGACCCCCCCCCCATCTATATACAGGACTGCTGATGTCTCCTTATATATGGTGACCCCCCCCCATCTATATACAGGACTGCTGATGTCTCCTTATATATGGTGACCCCCCCCCATCTATATACAGGACTGCTGATGTCTCCTTATATATGGTGACCCCCCCCATCTATATACAGGACTGCTGATGTCTCCTTATATATGGTGACCCCCCCCCCCCATCTCTATACAGGACTGCTGATGTCTTCTTATATATGGTGAGGAGCCCATCTCTATATACAGGACTGCTGATGTCTCCTTATATATGGTGACCCCCCCCCCCCCATCTATATACAGGACTGCTGATGTCTCCTTATATATGGTGACCCCCCCCCCATCTCTATATACAGGACTGCTGATGTCTCCTTATATATGGTGACCCCCCCCCCATCTATATACAGGACTGCTGATGTCTCCTTATATATGGTGACCCCCCCCATCTATATACAGGACTGCTGATGTCTCCTTATATATGGTGACCCCCCCCCCCCATCTATATATACAGGACTGCTGATGTCTCCTTATATATGGTGACCCCCCCCATCTATATACAGGACTGCTGATGTCTCCTTATATATGGTGACCCCCCCCATCTATATATACAGGACTGCTGATGTCTCCTTATATATGGTGACCCCCCCCCATCTATATACAGGACTGCTGATGTCTCCTTATATATGGTGACCCCCCCCCCATCTCTATATACAGGACTGCTGATGTCTCCTTATATATGGTGACCCCCCCCCCATCTATATACAGGACTGCTGATGTCTCCTTATATATGGTGACCCCCCCCCCATCTCTATATACAGGACTGCTGACGTCTCCTTATATATGGTGACCCCCCCCCCATCTATATACAGGACTGCTGATGTCTCCTTATATATGGTGACCCCCCCCCCATCTATATACAGGACTGCTGATGTCTCCTTATATATGGTGACCCCCCCATCTCTATATACAGGACTGCTGATGTCTCCTTATATATAGTGACCCCCCCCCCCCATCTATATATACAGGACTGCTGACTGTCTCCTTATATATGGTGACCCCCCCCCCATCTATATACAGGACTGCTGATGTCTCCTTATATATGGTGACCCCCCCCCTTCTATATACATGACTGCTGATGTCTCCTTATATTTGGTGACCCCCCCCCATCTATATACAGGACTGCTGATGTCTCCTTATATATGGTGACCCCCCCCCCATCTATATACAGGACTGCTGATGTCTCCTTATATATGGTGGGCCCCCCCCCCATCTATATACAGGACTGCTGATGTCTCCTTATATATGGGTGACCCCCCCCCCCCATCTATATACAGGACTGCTGATGTCTCCTTATATATGGTGACCCCCCCCCCCCATCTCTATATACAGGACTGCTGATGTCTCCTTATATATGGTGACCCCCCCCCATCTATATACAGGACTGCTGATGTCTCCTTATATATGGTGACCCCCCCCCATCTATATACAGGACTGCTGATGTCTCCTTATATATGGTGACCCCCCCCCCATCTATATACAGGACTGCTGATGTCTCCTTATATATGGTGAACCCCCCCCCCACTCTATATACAGGATTGCTGATGTCTCCTTATATATGGTGGACCCCCCCCCCCCCATCTATATACAGGACTGCTGATGTCTCCTTATATATGGTGACCCCCCCCCCCATCTATATACAGGACTGCTGATGTCTCCTTATATATGGTCACCCCCCCCCAATCTATATACAGGACTGCTGATGTCTCCTTATATATGGTGACCCCCCCCCCCCATCTATATACAGGACTGCTGATGTCTCCTTATATATGGTGACCCCCCCATCTATATACAGGACTGCTGATGTCTCCTTATATATGGTGACCCCCCCATCTATATACAGGACTGCTGATGTCTCCTTATATATGGTGACCCCCCCACCCCATCTCTATATACAGGACTGCTGATGTCTCTCTATATATGGTGACACCCCCCCCATCTATATACAGGACTGCTGATGTCTCCTTATATATGGTGACCCCCCCATCTATATACAGGACTGCTGATGTCTCCTTATATATGGTGACCCCCCCATCTATATACAGGACTGCTGATGTCTCCTTATATATGGTGACCCCCCACCCCATCTCTATATACAGGACTGCTGATGTCTCCTTATATATGGTGACCCCCCCATCTATATACAGGACTGCTGATGTCTCCTTATATATGGTGACCCCCCCATCTATATACAGGACTGCTGATGTCTCCTTATATATGGTGACCCCCCACCCCATCTCTATATACAGGACTGCTGATGTCTCCTTATATATGGTGACCCCCCCCCCATCTATATACAGGACTGCTGATGTCTCCTTATATATGGTGACCCCCCCCATCTATATACAGGACTGCTGAGTCTCCTTATATATGGTGACCCCCCCATCTATATACAGGACTGCTGATGTCTCCTTATATATGGTGACCCCCCACCCCATCTCTATATACAGGACTGCTGATGTCTCCTTATATATGGTGACCCCCCCCCCCATCTATATACAGGACTGCTGATGTCTCCTTATATATGGTGACCCCCCCATCTCTATATACAGGACTGCTGATGTCTCCTTATATATGGTGACCCCCCCCCCATCTATATACAGGACTGCTGATGTCTCCTTATATATGGTGACCCCCCCCCCCATCTCTATATACAGGACTGCTGATGTCTCCTTATATATGGTGACCCCCCCCATCTATATACAGGACTGCTGATGTCTCCTTATATATGGTGACCCCCCCCATCTATATACAGGACTGCTGATGTCTCCTTATATATGGTGACCCCCCCCCCATCTCTATATACAGGACTGCTGATGTCTCCTTATATATGGTGACCCCCCCCATCTATATACAGGACTGCTGATGTCTCCTTATATATGGTGACCCCCCCCCCCCATCTCTATATACAGGACTGCTGATGTCTCCTTATATATGGTGAACCCCCCCCATCTATATACAGGACTGCTGATGTCTCCTTATATATAGTGACCCCCCCCCCCATCTATATACAGGACTGCTGATGTCTCCTTATATATAGTGACCCCCCCCCATCTATATACAGGACTGCTGATGTCTCCTTATATATGGTGACCCCCCCCCCCCATCTATATACAGGACTGCTGATGTCTCCTTATATATGGTGACCCCCCCATCTATATACAGGACTGCTGATGTCTCCTTATATATGGTGACCCCCCCCATCTATATACAGGACTGCTGATGTCTCCTATATATGGTGACCCCCCCCCCCATCTCTATATACAGGACTGCTGTTGTCTCCTTATATATGGTGACCCCCCCCCCCCCCCCCATCTATATACAGGACTGCTGATGTCTCCTTATATATGGTGACCCCCCCCCATCTATATACAGGACTGCTGATGTCTCCTTATATATGGTGACCCCCCCCCCCCATCTCTATATACAGGACTGCTGATGTCTCCTTATATATGGTGACCCCCCCCATCTCTATATACAGGACTGCTGATGTCTCCTTATATATGGTGACCCCCCCCATCTATATACAGGACTGCTGATGTCTCCTTATATATGGTGACCCCCCCCCATCTATATACAGGACTGCTGATGTCTCCTTATATATGGTGACCCCCCCCCCATCTCTATATACAGGACTGCTGACGTCTCCAAATACACACACACACCTTACATACATACATCTAATCATAGCAGTGTAGAGGGTCCTCTCCCCATATAGTGCTGTATATATATATCCCCCTATATAGCGCTCTGGAGGGACCTCTCCCCATATAGTGCTGTATATATATATATCCCCCTATATAGCGCTCTGGAGGGTCCTCTCCCCATCTAGTGCTGTATATATATATGTATCCCCCTATATAGCGCTCTGGAGGGTCCTCTCCCCATATAGTGCTGTATATATATATATCCCCCTATATAGCGCTCTAGAGGGTCCTCTCCCCATATAGTGCTGTATATATATATATCCCCCTATATAGCGCTCTAGAGGGTCCTCTCCCCATATAGTGCTGTATATATATATATCCCCCTATATAGCAGTGTAGAGGGTCCTCTCCCCATATAGTGCTGTATATATATATATATATCCCCCTATATAGCAGTGTAGAGGGTCCTCTCCCCATATAGTGCTGTATATATATATATCCCCCTATATAGCGCTCTGGAGGGTCCTCTCCCCATATAGTGCTGTATATATATATCCCCCTATATAGCGCTCTAGATGCTCCTCTCCCCATATAGTGCTGTATATATATATATATCCCCCTATATAGCTCTCTGGCGGGTCCTCTCCCCATATAGTGCTGTATATATATATCCCCCTATATAGCAGTGTAGAGGGTCCTCTCCCCATATAGTGCTGTATATATATATATCCCCCTATATAGCGCACTGGAGGGTCCTCTCCCCATATAGTGCTGTATATATATATATCCCCCTATATAGCGCTCTGGAGGGTCCTCTCCCCATATAGTGCTGTATATATATATCCCCCTATATAGCGCTCTGGAGGGTCCTCTCCCCATATAGTGCTGTATATATATCCCCCTATATAGCTCTCTAGAGGGTCCTCTCCCCATATAGTGCTGTATATATATATCCCCCTATATAGCGCTCTGGAGGGTCCTCTCCCCATATAGTGCTGTATATATATATCCCCCTATATAGCGCTCTGGAGGGTCCTCTCCCCATATAGTGCTGTATATATATATCCCCCTATATAGCAGTGTAGAGGGTCCTCTCCCCATATAGTGCTGTATATATATATCCCCCTATATAGTGCTCTGGAGGGTCCTCTCCCCATAAAGTGCTGTATATATATATCCCCCTATATAGCGCTCTGGAGGGTCCTCTCCCCATATAGTGCTGTATATATATATCCCCCTATATAGCGCTCTGGAGGCTCCTCTCCCCATATAGTGCTGTATATATATATCCCCCTATATAGCGCTCTGGAGGGTCCTCTCCCCATATAGTGCTGTATATATATATTATATATCCCCCTATATAGCGCTCTGGCGGGTCCTCTCCCCATATAGTGCTGTATATATATATATATCCCCCTATATAGCTCTCTGGAGGGTCCTCTCCCCATATAGTGCTGTATATATATATATCCCCCTATATAGCGCTCTGGAGGGTCCTCTCCCCATATAGTGCTGTATATATATATCCTCCTATATAGCAGTGTAGAGGGTCCTCTCCCCATATAGTGCTGTATATATATATCCCCCTATATAGCTCTCTAGAGGGTCCTCTCCCCATATAGTGCTGTATATATATATCCTCCTATATAGCAGTGTAGAGGGTCCTCTCCCCATATAGTGCTGTATATATATATATATATATCCCCCTATATAGCGCTCTGGCGGGTCCTCTCCCCATATAGTGCTGTATATATATATATATCCCCCTATATAGCTCTCTGGAGGGTCCTCTCCCCATATAGTGCTGTATATATATATCCCCCTATATAGCTCTCTAGAGGGTCCTCTCCCCATATAGTGCTGTATATATATATATCCTCCTATATAGCAGTGTAGAGGGTCCTCTCCCCATATAGTGCTGTATATATATATATATATAAATATATTGTGGACATGTCACTGGAGATGTGTTCGAGGGGGTGTACATCTCACCTAGGCTGATGCGTAGTGTGAGGTGGTAAGTCCAGGAGGGATCTGTTGCTCAGCAGTGCTATGCTGCTGAGTTATTATTTATTTTTACCGGGCCTGGATTTACTGGAATGGCGGATAGGTTGGTAGTGGGATCTGCCATTCCCTTCCCCCGATCCAGTGTGGGTTTTGGGATCAGGTGAGCTCTGATCCCAATCAGCCTGAGAAGGCAAAAGGTGAGCTCAGTGTGCAGGGGAGTCTCTCAGCCAGGAGTGATCAGCCTGTATGGTGTGTTCGCTGGGAGCTGGGGCTTATGCACACCCTGCAATATTACCTGCCAAGTGAAGTGACAGAGGGGTAACCTGTTGTATTAGTAAGCGCCCAGACGGGCAGGCTTTTTTGTTTTGTTTATTCTCACTGCACAGTGTTGCTGTATTTATGTTGCTGGACGGTTTATGCTACAAATAAACACCCAAAGCTGTTTTTAAGTCCAAGTTTGCTGCCTGAACTGTGTCCAAACACACCATCCCCCGGGAAGATCCCTACAATTGGTGCTGCGGAGCGGGCAAAACGGTTGCTAGGGGCAACGGTGTGCATCAACTTGGCTACAGCTGCTTATGTCCTGGGTGAAGGCTGCGGCTTCACTCCAAAAGCAGCCAAGCAACATGGAGGAGATGATGAAGCAGTTAATGCAAGTGAGTTTGCAACAGCAACAGGCATTGGCCGCACAACAACAGGCTCAGGCAGCCGCTAAACAGGATCAGGAGGCCGCTAACCTTCGCCATGAGCAGGCTAATCGGCAGCAAGAACAGGCTCAGGCAGATGCTAATCTGCGCCACGAACAAGCGATGGCTCAACAACAGAGACTTATTGAGCACCTGATAGCAAAGCAAGAGGCGCCTGCAGGTGCTAATCCACAGCCGGTGGCAGCAGCCGCGCCAGAGACTTTGTCTGTGAGAAGAGCCGTGCAGCGTGCGCTGCAAAAGATGGCGGCTGATGACGATGTTGAGGCCTACTTAACTGTCTTTGAGCGTGTGGCTGAGCGAGAAAAGTTACCATCCACTGAGTGGGCAGAGGTCATTGCTCCCTATTTAACAGGCGAACCTCAAAAAGCCTACTATGACCTCAGTGAGCAAGAGGTCAAGGACTATCCTCGGCTAAGAGCAGAGATACTCGCCCGACTAGGAGTTACTGCTGCTGTCCGTGCCCGGAGGGTCCGCAACTGGAGCTACAGTCTGGACAAGTCAGCGAGGTCCCAGATGTACGACCTGATTCACGTGGCAAGAAAGTGGCTGGAGCCAGACACTACTACTCCTGCCCAGATCCTAGAGAGGGTCGTGATGGATCGCTACCTACGAGCACTCCCTGCTGATCTACAACGCTGGGTGGGACAAGGTGACCCTAGGAGTGCCGACGAACTCGTCAGCCTTGTGGAGAGGTTCCAGGCGACCGAGGACTACCTCCGTGATGTTCCTGCAGCACCGTCACCTCCCCGGAGTGCCAGACCTGTGCCTTCAGCTGGTAAGAGACTTCCATCTATTGGGGGAGTGTGGAGGGGTGCTGATAGAGGGAAGAGCGCTCAGGAGGTGTCTCAGGGGCAAAAGACTGGTGATGGTCCCCGGTGGCTAAGTGGCCCTAAAAAGGACTCCCTGCCAAGGAGACCAGGCCCTATCCAGTGCTGGAGATGCCATGAGACGGGACATGTGTCTGCCCATTGCCCTCTTACCACTGAGCCCATGGAGTGTGACGCTAGCCGGCGTCAGTCGCTATTTGCGGAACCGTCATGTGTTGCAGTCCCTGGACTAGAGACTGAACCGCAAATCTGCAACATTACTGTAAATGACTTCCCTGTTACGGCGTTGCTGGACTCGGGAAGCCTTGTCACCTTGGTGCATGCCAGCCTGGTGACTAGGGACTTTGTGTCAGAAAGACATATGAGTGTGGTATGCATACATGGTGATACAAAGGTTTACCCTATAGTACTGGCTAATGTCGGGACTGAACTAGGCGCTGTACAGTATGAAGTGGGTGTGGTTAAAAACCTTATGCATAATGTGATATTGGGGCGTGATTTTCCATTGTTCTGGGCTCTATGGGGAAAACAACAATCCCCTGAAAGGAGTGAGGAGACCCCTAAGTCTATTGCATTACCCACGGTAAATGATAACAATGTACAGGATGAAAATGATCATTTTCCTTTGCAGGTCCTGGCGGGTGAGGAAGAGGCTCCTCCCACTGCGCAGAATGTTCCAGACTTAGAGGTGTCTAGGGATAATTTTGGTACTGCACAATTACAGGACCCTACTCTCAGAAATGCGAGAGAGCAGGTCGCTGTTATGAATGGGACCTCAGGAACCAGAAGCTGAGAAAAAATTTCCACATTTTTCTGTGACTAATGATCTCTTATATAGAGTCACTAGGATTAATGATGAGGTTGTGGAACAGCTTCTGGTGCCTAAGTCGTACCGGCGTCAGGTACTGGACATGGCCCATAATCATGTCCTTGGGGGCCACTTGGGGACAGATAAAACACAGGAGAGAGTCCTCCAGAGGTTTTATTGGCCTGCGATTTATGCTGACATAAAAACATACTGTGAGTCGTGCCCCACATGTCAGCTTAGCGCCCCAGTGACACATTTCCGCAGTCCTTTGGTCCCACTCCCCATCATAGAGGAACCTTTTGACCGGATTGCAATGGACTTGGTGGGTCCCATTGTAAAGTCGGCAAGGGGTCACCAGTACATTCTAGTTGTGTTAGACTACGCGACCCGCTATCCTGAGGCTGTACCCCTAAGAAACACTGCCTCTAAAACAATTGCCCGTGAGTTGTTTTATATGTTTTCCAGGGTGGGGATCCCCAAGGAGATCTTGACCGACCAAGGTACCCCGATTATGTCCAAGGTAATGAAAGAGCTATGCAAACTGTTTAAAATCTCACACCTACGTACCTCTGTATATCACCCACAGACAGACGGGTTAGTGGAGAGGTTTAATAAAACCCTGAAACATATGTTAAAAAAAGTGGTGGAAAAGGATGGTCGTGATTGGGATCACTTACTACCTTACCTGATGTTTGCTATTAGGGAAGTGCCCCAAGCATCCACAGGGTTCTCTCCCTTCGAATTAGTCTATGGTCGTCACCCGAGGGGTTTGTTGGATATAGCAAAAGAGACATGGGAAAGTGAGTCCACCCCATACAAGAGTGTTATAGAGCATGTAGCACAAATGCAGGACCGTATAGCCACTGTAATGCCCCTAGTAAGGGAACACCTCCAGAGGGCACAAGAGGGCCAAAGCAGAATTTACAATCGTTCTGCAAGAATCAGGACATTCAGCCCAGGTGACCGGGTCCTCATACTTGTTCCCACGGTAGAAAGCAAATTCTTAGCAAAGTGGCAGGGTCCCTATGAAATTGTAGAGAAGGTCAGTGAGGTCAACTACAAGGTACACCAACCCGGTAGAAGGAAGCCTTTCCAAGTTTATCACATAAACTTGATCAAGCCCTGGAAAGACAGGGAATCCTTGGTGGCGACAAAGCCTGTTGGTCATCTGTCCCCACCAATCCCTCCGGTCAGGATTGGTGACACCCTATCAGTGTCCCAGAAGCAGGAAGCTAAGGAGTTCCTGCAGAGAAATAAAGACAAGTTTTCTGACCTCCCAGGGCGTACGCATCTCATTCACCATCACATTGAAACTGAGCCTAGAAGCAGAGTAAACCTTAAGCCCTATAGGATACCAGAAGCACGGAGGGAGGCGGTATCATCCGAGGTAAAACGTATGCTTGACCTAGGAGTCATTGAGGTGTCCCAGAGCGAGTGGTCCAGCCAGATTGTGTTAATCCCAAAGCCCAATGGAACTTGGAGGTTCTGTAATGACTTTAGAAAGTTAAATGAGATCTCCAAGTTCGATGCCTACCCCATGCCCAGGGTAGATGAGTTGATTGAAAGAATGGGTAATGCCAGGTACATAACTACCCTCGATCTCACGAAGGGCTACTGGCAGATCCCACTCACTCCTAAGGCTAGAGAGAAGACTGCATTCTCCACCCCTGATGGGCTCTTCCAATACGTAGTGATGCCATTCGGGTTACATGGAGCCCCTGCCACTTTTCAGAGGTTGATGGACTTGATCCTGCGACCACATGGTGATTACTCCGCTGCCTACCTCGATGATGTGGTCATTTTTAGCCCGGATTGGGAAAGTCACCTCTGTAAGGTCCAGGCGGTGTTAAATGCCATAAGTGATGCGGGGTTAACCATCAATGCAGAGAAGTGTGCACTAGCCTTAGAGGAGGCCAAATACTTGGGCTACATTATTGGGAGGGGGTTAGTGAAACCACAACTAAATAAAATCGAGGCAATACAGAATTGGCCCAAACCCCTCACAAAGAAACAGGTCAGAGCTTTCCTGGGTATTACGGGCTATTACCGTAGGTCTGTGCCAAACTTTGCCACAGTTGCGGCCCCACTAACTGACCTGACAAAGGGTGCAAAGTCCGCAATGGTGACATGGACTCCAGAGGCCGAGAAGGCTTTTCAAAGCCTTAAATCTGCCTTGTGCCAACAACCTGTGCTAGTTACCCCTGACTTTAGGCAAGAATTTCTGGTCCAGACAGATGCCTCCAACACAGGGTTAGGTGCCGTCTTCTCACAGATCGTGAATGGCGAGGAGCACCCGGTGATGTACTTGAGCAGGAAGCTATCCCCGGCCGAGAAAAACTACGCCATAGTAGAGCGAGAATGTCTGGCAGTGAAAGGGGCCCTAGAGTCCCTGAGGTATTACTTACTAGGCAGGAGATTCAAGTTAGTGACAGACCATGCCCCCCTAACATGGATGAAGCTAAACAAGGAGAAGAATGCGAGGGTGACTAGGTGGTTTCTGTCCCTACAAAACTTCAATTTCACTGTGGAATACCGGCCAGGGAAATTACAGGCAAATGCTGACGCCCTATCAAGGGTACACTGTCTGTGGGGACAGAATGCTCAGCCCTCCGGTCTGAAGAAGAGGGGGGGGATATGTAGACATGTCACAGGAGATGTGTTCGAGGGGGTGTACATCTCACCTAGGCTGATGCGTAGTGTGAGGTGGTAAGTCCAGGAGGGATCTGTTGCTCAGCAGTGCTATGCTGCTGAGTTATTATTTATTTTTACCGGGCCTGGATTTACTGGAATGGCGGATAGGTTGGTAGTGGGATCTGCCATTCCCTTCCCCCGATCCAGTGTGGGTTTTGGGATCAGGTGAGCTCTGATCCCAATCAGCCTGAGAAGGCAAAAGGTGGGCTCAGTGTGCAGGGGAGTCTCTCAGCCAGGAGTGATCAGCCTGTATGGTGTGTTCGCTGGGAGCTGGGGCTTATGCACACCCTGCAATATTACCTGCCAAGTGAAGTGACAGAGAGGTAACCTGTTGTATTAGTAAGCGCCCAGACGGGCAGGACTTTTTGTTTTGTTTATTCTCACTGCACAGTGTTGCTGTATTTATGTTGCTGGACGGTTTATGCTACAAATAAACACCCAAAGCTGTTTTTAAGTCCAAGTTTGCTGCCTGAAATGTGTCCTAACACACCATCCCCCGGGAAGATCCCTACAATATATATATATATATATATATATATATATACACCCCTATATAGCTCTCTAGAGGGTCCTCTCCCATATAGTGCTGTATATATATATATATCCCCCTATATAGCGCTCTGGAGGGTCCTCTCCCCATATAGTGCTGTATATATATATCCCCCTATATAGCTCTCTGGAGGGTCCTCTCCCCATATAGTGCTGTATATATATATCCCCCTATATAGCGCTCTGGAGGGTCCTCTCCCCATATAGTGCTGTGTGTATATATATATATATATATATATATATATATATATATATATATCCCCCTATATAGCTCTCTAGAGGGTCCTCTCCCCATATAGTGCTGTATATATATATCCCCCTATATAGCTCTCTAGAGGGTCCTCTCCCCATATAGTGCTGTATATATATATCCCCCTATATAGCGCTCTGGAGGGTCCTCTCCCCATATAGTGCTGTGTATATATATATATCCCCCTATATAGCGCTCTGGAGTGTCCTCTCCCCATATAGTGCTGTATATATATATCCCCCTATATAGCGCTCTGGAGGGTCCTCTCCCCATATAGTGCTGTATATATATATCCCCCTATATAGCGCTCTGGAGTGTCCTCTCCCCATATAGTGCTGTATATATATATCCCCCTATATAGCGCTCTGGAGGGTCCTCTCCCCATATAGTGCTGTATATATATATCCCCCTATATAGCGCTCTGGAGGGTCCTCTCTCCCCATATAGTGCTGTATATATATATATATCCCCCTATATAGCGCTCTAGATGCTCCTCTCCCCATATAGTGCTGTGTATATATATATCCCCCTATAGACAAATGCTGATTTGGGGTCAGCTCACCTGCTACTTCCACTCACGGTGCACGGCAAAGCCCGGAGCCAGGGCAACATATGCGAAGGGAAAAGTCCAGCACCAGTGCAGCGGGTAAAAAACGTCCTTCTTTATTTATGCAAACTTCACATACAGGAAATAGACATGCGGTAGGTTGACACGTTTCGGTGTATCTCACGCCTTGTTCACAACACAATATACCATATACTGTTTTCCCACAAGCTTATATGGGCGGTATCAGACATCACATGACACATAATTAAAAATCACAAACACATGAATTTAAAAACAAGCACAAAAAGTTGTACAAAAAATAAACCAAAAGGATTGGGAAACCTAGAGCAAATCCGTTCTTAAACATATCTCAATGGCATAAACAGAAATGATACATAGACAATTTTAAGTTTTAGTATGTCATAATAAGATCGTGTCTAGCGTTTAGACCACCAGGAGATCTACTCCCCAACCTAAAAATCCAAAAAGATTCCCTGTTAAATAATTTTCTTTTAAGAGAGCCCCCTCTTTTAGATGGGTGAATTTTTTCTATGCCCATAACTCTAAGATATTGTACATTGCCTCCGTGTGCCTCTCTAAAGTGTTTAGTTAGGGATGACACATTTACCACCTCATTCCTACAATCAGAAATATGTTTGCGTATTCTAGCCTTGAGGCTGGTAGATGTGCATCCTACGTACTGCAGGTTGCATTGTGTGCACATAGCCACATATACCACATATGTGGTGTTGCAATTAATGTAGCTGTGGATTTTAAAAACCTTTCCATTAGTACAGGACTTAATCTCCTTAGAAACCGCAACATGTGAACATGTCACACATCTTTGGTGTCCACATTTGTAGGATCCTTTAATGTCTAACCATGTTTTTTCCTGGTCTTTGCCTCCTGTGTGCAAAGATGGAGATAGTATCGAGCCCAGAGTAGGGGCTCTTCTGGATACGACCCTAACTCCATCCTTGGTCATGCTGTGTAATACCTCATCTTGCCACAAAAGTGGCAGATGTTTGTTAATGATATTTCTAATCTGTGAAAACTGTTTACTGTATGATGTTACAAATACTATGTCATTAGTGCCCTGTTTATTACGTTTATATTGTCCCCTGTTGCGTGTTTGTTCGGTTAATAATTCTGCTCTATTAACCCTAGAAATCTTGCATGCTGCCTGATCCAGAAGCTCCTGTCTAAATCCTCTTTCTCTAAATCTTAGTTGTAATTTCTCCATTTCTAAATTGTAGACATGTAGACATTGTAGAAATGGAGAAATTACAACTGAGATTTAGAGAAAGAGGATTTAGACAGGAGCTTCTGGATCAGGCAGCATGCAAGATTTCTAGGGTTAATAGAGCAGAATTATTAACCGAACAAACACGCAACAGGGGACAATATAAACGTAATAAACAGGGCACTAATGACATAGTATTTGTAACATCATACAGTAAACAGTTTTCACAGATTAGAAATATCATTAACAAACATCTGCCACTTTTGTGGCAAGATGAGGTATTACACAGCATGACCAAGGATGGAGTTAAGGTCGTATCCAGAAGAGCCCCTACTCTGGGCTCGATACTATCTCCATCTTTGCACACAGGAGGCAAAGACCAGGAAAAAACATGGTTAGACATTAAAGGATCCTACAAATGTGGACACCAAAGATGTGTGACATGTTCACATGTTGCGGTTTCTAAGGAGATTAAGTCCTGTACTAATGGAAAGGTTTTTAAAATCCACAGCTACATTAATTGCAACACCACATATGTGGTATATGTGGCTATGTGCACACAATGCAACCTGCAGTACGTAGGATGCACATCTACCAGCCTCAAGGCTAGAATACGCAAACATATTTCTGATTGTAGGAATGAGGTGGTAAATGTGTCATCCCTAACTAAACACTTTAGAGAGGCACACGGAGGCAATGTACAATATCTTAGAGTTATGGGCATAGAAAAAATTCACCCATCTAAAAGAGGGGGCTCTCTTAAAAGAAAATTATTTAACAGGGAATCTTTTTGGATTTTTAGGTTGGGGAGTAGATCTCCTGGTGGTCTAAACGCCAGACACGATCTTATTATGACATACTAAAACTTAAAATTGTCTATGTATCATTTCTGTTTATGCCATTGAGATATGTTTAAGAACGGATTTGCTCTAGGTTTCCCAATCCTTTTGGTTTATTTTTTGTACAACTTTTTGTGCTTGTTTTTAAATTCATGTGTTTGTGATTTTTAATTATGTGTCATGTGATGTCTGATACCGCCCATATAAGCTTGTGGGAAAACAGTATATGGTATATTGTGTTGTGAACAAGGCGTGAGATACACCGAAACGTGTCAACCTACCGCATGTCTATTTCCTGTATGTGAAGTTTGCATAAATAAAGAAGGACGTTTTTTACCCGCTGCACTGGTGCTGGACTTTTCCCTTCGCATATATCCCCCTATATAGCGCTCTAGAGGGTCCTCTCCCCATATAGTGCTGTATATATATATACCCCTATATAGCGCTCTAGAGGGTCCTCTCCCCATATAGTGCTGTATATATATATCCCCCTATATAGCAGTGTAGAGGGTCCTCTCCCCATATAGTGCTGTATATATATATCCCCCTATATAGCAGTGTAGAGGGTCCTCTCCCCATATAGTGCTGTATATATATATATATATATATATATATATATATATATATATATATATATATATATATATATATATATATCCCCCTATATAGCGCTCTAGAGGGTCCTCTCCCCATATAGTGCTGTATATATATATATCCCCCTATATAGCGCTCTAGATGCTCCTCTCCCCATATAGTGCTGTATATATATATCCCCCTATATAGCTCTCTGGAGGGTCCTCTCCCCATATAGTGCTGTATATATATATATCCCCCTATATAGCTCTCTGGAGGGTCCTCTCCCCATATAGTGCTGTATATATATATATCCCCCTATATAGCGCTCTGGAGGGTCCTCTCCCCATATAGTGCTGTATATATATATATCCCCCTATATAGCGCTCTGGAGGGTCCTCTCCCCATATAGTGCTGTATATATATATATATATCCCCCTATATAGCGCTCTAGATGCTCCTCTCCCCATATAGTGCTGTATATATATATCCCCCTATATAGCGCTCTAGAGGCTCCTCTCCCCATATAGTGCTGTATATATATATATATATATATATATATATATATATATCCCCCTATATAGCGCTCTGGAGGGTCCTCTCCCCATATAGTGCTGTATATATATATATATATATCCCCCTATATAGCGCTCTGGAGGGTCCTCTCCCCATATAGTGCTGTATATATATATATCCCCCTATATAGCAGTGTAGAGGGTCCTCTCCCCATATAGTGCTGTATATATATATCCCCCTATATAGCGCTCTGGAGGGTCCTCTCCCCATATAGTGCTGTATATATATATCCCCCTATATAGCGCTCTGGAGGGTCCTCTCCCCATATAGTGCTGTATATATATATATATATATCCCCCTATATAGCGCTCTGGAGGGTCCTCTCCCCATATAGTGCTGTATATATATATATATCCCTCTATATAGCTCTCTAGAGGGTCCTCTCCCCATATAGTGCTGTATATATATATCCCCCTATATAGCGCTCTGGAGGGTCCTCTCCCCATATAGTGCTGTATATATATATATATCCCTCTATATAGCTCTCTAGAGGGTCCTCTCCCCATATAGTGCTGTATATATATATATATACCCCTATATAGCTCTCTAGAGGGTCCTCTCCCCATATAGTGCTGTATATATATATATCCCCCTATATAGCGCTCTTGAGGGTCCTCTCCCCATATAGTGCTGTATATATATATATATATCCCCCTATATAGCTCTCTAGAGGGTCCTCTCCCCATATAGTGCTGTATATATATATCCCCCTATATAGCGCTCTGGAGGGTCCTCTCCCCATATAGTGCTGTATATATATATATATATCCCTCTATATAGCTCTCTAGAGGGTCCTCTCCCCATATAGTGCTGTATATATATATACCCCTATATAGCGCTCTAGAGGGTCCTCTCCCCATATAGTGCTGTATATATATATCCCCCTATATAGCAGTGTAGAGGGTCCTCTCCCCATATAGTGCTGTATATATATATCCCCCTATATAGCAGTGTAGAGGGTCCTCTCCCCATATAGTGCTGTATATATATATCCCCCTATATAGCAGTGTAGAGGGTCCTCTCCCCATATAGTGCTGTATATATATATATATCCCCCTATATAGCGCTCTAGAGGGTCCTCTCCCCATATAGTGCTGTATATATATACATCCCCCTATATAGCAGTGTAGAGGGTCCTCTCCCCATATAGTGCTGTATATATATATATATATATATATATATATATATATATATATATCCCCCTATATAGCGCTCTAGAGGGTCCTCTCCCCATATAGTGCTGTATATATATATATCCCCCTATATAGCGCTCTAGATGCTCCTCTCCCCATATAGTGCTGTATATATATATCCCCCTATATAGCTCTCTGGAGGGTCCTCTCCCCATATAGTGCTGTATATATATATATCCCCCTATATAGCTCTCTGGAGGGTCCTCTCCCCATATAGTGCTGTATATATATATCCCCCTATATAGCGCTCTGGAGGGTCCTCTCCCCATATAGTGCTGTATATATATATATCCCCCTATATAGCGCTCTGGAGGGTCCTCTCCCCATATAGTGCTGTGTATATATATATATATACCCCTATATAGCGCTCTGGAGGGTCCTCTCCCCATATAGTGCTGTATATATATATATCCCCCTATATAGCGCTCTAGATGCTCCTCTCCCCATATAGTGCTGTATATATATATATCCCCCTATATAGCGCTCTAGAGGCTCCTCTCCCCATATAGTGCTGTATATATATATATATATATATATATATATATATATATATATATATATATATATATATATATATCCCCCTATATAGCGCTCTGGAGGGTCCTCTCCCCATATAGTGCTGTATATATATATATCCCCCTATATAGCAGTGTAGAGGGTCCTCTCCCCATATAGTGCTGTATATATATATATATATATATCCCCCTATATAGCGCTCTGGAGGGTCCTCTCCCCATATAGTGCTGTATATATATATATCCCCCTATATAGCAGTGTAGAGGGTCCTCTCCCCATATAGTGCTGTATATATATATATATATCCCCCTATATAGCGCTCTGGAGGGTCCTCTCCCCATATAGTGCTGTATATATATATCCCCCTATATAGCGCTCTGGAGGGTCCTCTCCCCATATAGTGCTGTATATATATATATCCCCCTATATAGCGCTCTGGAGGGTCCTCTCCCCATATAGTGCTGTATATATATATATATATCCCTCTATATAGCTCTCTAGAGGGTCCTCTCCCCATATAGTGCTGTATATATATATATACCCCTATATAGCTCTCTAGAGGGTCCTCTCCCCATATAGTGCTGTGTATATATATATATCCCCCTATATAGCTCTCTGGAGGGTCCTCTCCCCATATAGTGCTGTATATATATATCCCCCTATATAGCAGTGTAGAGGGTCCTCTCCCCATATAGTGCTGTATATATATATCCCCCTATATAGCTCTCTGGAGGGTCCTCTCCCCATATAGTGCTGTATATATATATATATATCCCCCTATATAGCGCTCTGGAGGGTCCTCTCCCCATATAGTGCTGTATATATATATCCCCCTATATAGCTCTCTAGAGGGTCCTCTCCCCATATAGTGCTGTATATATATATATATCCCTCTATATAGCTCTCTAGAGGGTCCTCTCCCCATATAGTGCTGTATATATATATATATATATATATACCCCTATATAGCTCTCTAGAGGGTCCTCTCCCCATATAGTGCTGTATATATATATATCCCCCTATATAGCGCTCTGGAGGGTCCTCTCCCCATATAGTGCTGTATATATATATATCCCCCTATATAGCAGTGTAGAGGGTCCTCTCCCCATATAGTGCTGTATATATATATATATACACCCCTATATAGCGCTCTGGAGGGTCCTCTCCCCATATAGTGCTGTATATATATATATATATCCCCCTATATAGCGCTCTGGAGGGTCCTCTCCCCATATAGTGCTGTATATATATATCCCCCTATATAGCGCTCTGGAGGGTCCTCTCCCCATATAGTGCTGTATATATATATATATATATATATATATATATATATATATATATATATATATATATATATATATATATATATATATATCCCCCTATATAGCGCTCTGGAGGGTCCTCTCCCCATATAGTGCTGTATATATATATATATCCCCCTATATAGCGCTCTGGAGGGTCCTCTCCCCATATAGTGCTGTATATATATATATATATATCCCCCTATATAGCGCTCTGGAGGGTCCTCTCCCCATATAGTGCTGTATATATATATATATATCCCCCTATATAGCGCTCTGGAGGGTCCTCTCCCCATATAGTGCTGTATATATATATCCCCCTATATAGCGCTCTGGAGGGTCCTCTCCCCCAGCATACAGTGCTGTTCCTCTCCCCGGCGCGGTTCTTCTCCTCCAGCCCTCGGCGGGGGGAGCAGCATACTTTGGCGGCTATATTTAGCACAGTATGGCGGTTCTGGGCGCCATGTGATGGACCTCGGCCAGGACTCTCCGGAGCTGAAATCTCTGCTTCTCATCACAACACTTAGATGAATTTCTAAAACAATTAGAAAGGATTATGGAGCGAGGGGTCAACATGCGGGAAACGGGAGGTGTAAGAGCCCCCCCCCCCACTAACTAATGTGCAAAGGGTCAGCCGGATGCCGGGGGGGGATAGTCACAGATCAGCTGAGGGACAATGGCTTCACCGCCCGTCCTGGACATCTGCAGGACTGTCACATGGTCCCTATGTGTCACATCTATTATAGGGGCCACATGTCACTGATGAGGAGCTGAGGCATCTCAGGGGCCACATGTCACTGATGAGGAGCTGAGGCATCTCAGGGGCCACATATCACTGATGAGGAGCTGAGGCATCTCAGGGGCCACATCTAATAGATGAGAAGCTGAGGCATCTCAGGGGCCACATGTCACTGATGAGGAGCTGAGGCATCTCAGGGGCCACATGTCACTGATGAGGAGCTGAGGCATCTCAGGGGCCACATCTCACTGATAAGGAACTGAGGCATCTTAGGGGCCACATCTCACTGATTAGGAGTGAGTGGAGGCATCTCACTGATGAGGAGTAAGTGGAGGAATCTCAAGGGCCACATGTCACTGATGAGGAGTGAGTGGAGGCATCTTAGGGTCCACATGTCACTGATGAGGAGCTGAGGCATCTCAGGGGCCACTTATCACTGATGAGGAGCTGAGGCATCTCAGGGGCCACATGTCACTGATGAGAAGCTGAGGCATCTCTGGGGCCACATATTACTGATGAAGAGCTGAGGCATCTCAGGGGCCACACATCACTGATGAGGAGCTGAGGCATCTCAGGGGCCACATATCACTGATGAGTGGAAGGATCTCAGGGCCCACATCTCACTGATTAGGAGTGAGTGGAGGCATCTCAGGGGCCACATCTCACTGATGAGGAGTAAGTGGAGGAATCTCAAGGGCCACATGTCACTGATGAGGAGTGAGTGGAGGCATCTTAGGGGCCACATGTCACTGATGAGGAGTGGAGGCATCTCAGGGGCCACATGTCACTGATGAGGAGTGGAGGCATCTCAGGGGCCACATGTCACTGATGAGCTGAGGCATCTCAGGGGCCACATCTCACTGATAAGGAACTGAGGCATCTTAGGGGCCACATCTCAAGGATGAGGAGCTGAGGCATCTTGGGGGCCACATCTCACTGATGAGCACTGGAGGCATCTTAGGGGCCACATCTCACTGATGAAGACTGGAGGCATCTCAGGGTCCACATCTCACTGAATAGGACTGCAGGCATCTCAGGGGCCACATATCACTGAGTGGAGGGATCTCAGGGGCCACATCTCACTGAGTAATGGCGGCATCTCAGGGGCCACATCTCACTGATGAGGAGTAAGTGGAGGAATCTCAAGGGCCACATGTCACTGATGAGGAGCTAAAGCATCTCAGGGGCCATATGTCACTGATTAGGAGCTAAAGCATCTCAGGGGCCACATGTCACTGATGAGGAGCTGAGGCATCTCAGGGTCCACATATCACTAATGAGGAGCGGAAGCATCTCAGGGGCAACATATCACTGATGAGGAATGGAGGCGTCTCAGGGGCCACATATCACTGATGAGGAATGGAGGCGTCTCAGGGGCCACATGTCACTAATGAGGGGCTGAGGCATCTCAGGGGCCACATCTCACTGATGAGGAGCTGAGGCATCTCAGGGTCCACATATCACTAATGAGGAGCGGAAGCATCTCAGGGGCAACATATCACTGATGAGGAATGGAGGCGTCTCAGAGGCCACATATCACTGATGAGGAATGGAGGCGTCTCAGGGGCCACATGTCACTAATGAGGGGCTGAGGCATCTCAGGGGCCACATCTCACTGATGAGGAGCTGAGGCATCTCAGGGGCTACATGTCACTGATGAGGAGCTGAGGCATCTCAGGGGCCACATATCACTGATGAGGAGCGGAAGCATCTCAGGGGCAACATATCACTGATGAAGAGTAAGTTGAGGCATCTCAGGGGCCACATGTTACTGATGAGGAGCTGAGGCATCTCAGGGGCCACATGTCACTGATGAGGAGCTGAGGCATCTCTGGGGCCACATGTCACTGATGAAGAGCTAAGGCATCTCAGGGGCCACATCTAACTGATGAGGAGCTGAAGTATCTCAGGGGCCACATGTCACTGATGAGGAGCTGAGGCATCTCAGGGGCCACATGTCACTAATTAGGACTGCAGGCATCTCAGGGGCCACATCTCACTGTTGAGGACTGCAGGCATCTCAGGGGCCACATGTCACTGATGAGGAGCTGAGGAATCTCAGGGGCCACATATCACTGATGAGGAGGGAGGCATCTCAGGGGCCACATATCACTCATGAGGATTGTATGGAGGAGCCTTGATTGTTCGGTCATGTCCTCGTGATCTCATGACGGGCCCCCCAGCTGCTAACCGCCCCCCCCCCATCAGTCACCACTTGGCCAATGTTACTAAAATCATCATCCATAGAGATGGAGGCGGCATCGGGGGCCCCGGCCGGAGATAACCACCGGGGGCCCCGTCCTCATATATAACAGTGATGATTATTCCATATGATCCTGTCTCCCGTCCTGTTATATTATATTACTGTACGGCTTCTGCTGTCGCCCTGTCCATGTGTTGTGTCTGATCCCTGTAGCGTGCAGTGCAGCCTCTGGGGCCCCCCCTTGTGTGCAGCGCTCCAGCCTCTGGGGGCCCCCTTGTGTGCAGCGCTCCAGCCTCTGGGGGGCCCCCCTTGTGTGCAGCGCTCCAGCCTCTGGGGGGCCCCCTTGTGTGCAGCACTCCAGCCTCTGGGGGCCCCCCTTGTGTGTAGCGCTCCAGCCTCTGGGGGGGCCTCCTTGTGTGCAGCGCTCCAGCCTCTGGGGGCCCCCTTGTGTGCAGCGCTCCAGCCTCTGGGGGCCCTTTTGTGTGCAGCGCTCCAGCCTCTGGGGGGCCCCCTTGTGTGCAGTGCTACAGCCTCTGGGGGGCCCCCTTGTGTGCAGCGCTCCAGCCTCTGGGGGCCCTTTTGTGTGCAGCGCTCCAGCCTCTGGGGGCCCTTTTGTGTGCAGCGCTCCAGCCTCTGGGGGCCCTTTTGTGTGCAGCGCTCCAGCCTCTGGGGGCCCTTTTGTGTGCAGCGCTCCAGCCTCTGGGGGCCCCCTTGTGTGCAGCGCTCCAGCCTCTGGGGGCCCCCTTGTGTGCAGTGCTACAGCCTCTGGGGGCCCCCCTTGTGTGCAGTGTTCCAGCCTCTGGGGCCCCCCTTGTGTGCAGCGCTCCAGCCTCTGGGGGCCCCCCTTGTGTGCAGCGCTCCAGCCTCTGGGGGCCCCCCTTGTGTGCAGCGCTCCAGCCTCTGGGGGCCCCCCTTGTGTGCAGCGCTCCAGCCTCTGGGGGCCCCCCTTGTGTGCAGCGCTCCAGCCTCTGGGGGCCCCCCTTGTGTGCAGCGCTCCAGCCTCTGGGGGGCCCCCTTGTGTTCTGCCCCCTGCAGTTCTGCAGAAGAACTAACTCAACAATTCAAAGCCAAAAACTACCCTACAAGCTAATACACATCTCCTACACCAGAATGCAGCCAGATGAAGAGTTTCCAAACACCAGATACCCGAACTCTCCCAGTCTCCCCTCCCCAAAATGAAAACACCTGTAAAGTGATCGCGCCATATAACCCTGAATATAAGAGAATCGAGAAACTACTGCAGAAGAATTGGCGGATCCTCTGCCAGGACAGAGTTCTCACCCCCCTCCTCCCACCCAAACCACCAATTATATTCATAAAAGCACCAAATCTGGGTGTGAAGCCCCCGAGAGTCAGAGACCCCCCAACCAAGCGCTGCGCCTTCTCGGTTAGACTCTCCAGGTTTCTTCAGATGTGGATCCTGTTCCTGTGCACTCAACCACCAACTCCTATACCTGGACTATCAAAGAACTACTTACCTGCCAAATTGAGGACGTTATCTACCTCATCCAATGGCCGTGCACAAAACAATATATCGGACGCCCCAAACGTGAGCTTAAAGCCCCGATCCACAAACACTTTTATAATATTAAAAAAGGAAACGACAAACACCCCGTATCCGTCCACTACAAATGACACCACAACAGTCACATCACAGGCACCAGCTTCACTGCGATCCAAACAGTAGGACCCAGCTGGAGGGGAGGCGACTATATACTATATATATCAGACCTGGGGGCCCTCTCTCACAGTCCGTCACCTGCCCGGCTGTCTATCAGACCTGGGGGCCCTCTCTCACAGTCCGTCACCTGCCCAGCTGTCTATCAGACCTGGGGGCCCTCTCTCCCAGTCCGTCACCTGCCCGGCTGTCTATCAGACCTGGGGGCCCTCTCTCCCAGTCCGTCACCTGCCCGGCTGTCTATCAGACCTGGGGGCCCTCTCTCACAGTCCGTCACCTGCCCAGCTGTCTATCAGACCTGGGGGCCCTCTCTCACAGTCCGTCACCTGCCCGGCTGTCTATCAGACCTGGGGGCCCTCTCTCACAGTCCGTCACCTGCCCGGCTGTCTATCAGACCTGGGGGCCCTCTCTCCCAGTCAGTCACCTGCCCGGCTGTCTATCAGACCTGGGGGCCCTCTCTCACTGTCCGTCACCTGCCCGGCTGTCTATCAGACCTGGGGGCCCTCTCTCACAGTCCGTCACCTGCCCGGCTGTCTATCAGACCTGGGGGCCCTCTCTCCCAGTCCGTCACCTGCCCAGCTGTCTATCAGACCTGGGGGCCCTCTCTCCCAGTCCGTCACCTGCCCGGCTGTCTATCAGACCTGGGGGCCCTCTCTCCCAGTCCGTCACCTGCCCGGCTGTCTATCAGACCTGGGGGCCCTCTCTCACAGTCCGTCACCTGCCCGGCTGTCTATCAGACCTGGGGGCCCTCTCTCCCAGTCCGTCACCTGCCCGGCTGTCTATCAGACCTGGGGGCCCTCTCTCCCAGTCCGTCACCTGCCCGGCTGTCTATCAGACCTGGGGGCCCTCTCTCACAGTCCGTCACCTGCCCGGCTGTCTATCAGACCTGGGGGCCCTCTCTCACAGTCCGTCACCTGCCCGGCTGTCTATCAGACCTGGGGGCCCTCTCTCCCAGTCCGTCACCTGCCCGGCTGTCTATCAGACCTGGGGGCCCTCTCTCCCAGTCCGTCACCTGCCCGGCTGTCTATCAGACCTGGGGGCCCTCTCTCCCAGTCCGTCACCTGCCCGGCTGTCTATCAGACCTGGGGGCCCTCTCTCCCAGTCCGTCACCTGCCCGGCTGTCTATCAGACCTGGGGGCCCTCTCTCCCAGTCCGTCACCTGCCTGGCTGTCTATCAGACCTGGGGGCCCTCTCTCCCAGTCCGTCACCTGCCCGGCTGTCTATCAGTACGGTGACGGGCTCTGGGATTGGTCCCCCGGATCCCTTCATCCCTCTCCCTAAGACTTAGTTAGAACTCCGACCTACATCACACAGTCTCTCCATCCTTTTGAATCATGAATTAAGCAGGAAAATGTCACTCAAGACCCCCAACCCCAAAGTTGAGAACATCAGACACCTAATACCATCAGGAACTGCTGTCTTCACCCCCGTCTAGCATCATTTCCTTTCTTGCACCTACATAAACTAAGGTTTGTTTGTTTAATTTCTATCTATATACAATTCCCACACTCCCCCATCGATCTACTTATTTACCTACGGATTCATTCATTTGTTTACTCATTTATTGGGTGTATATCACAACTTTCATACTTTCTGTCATATCCGCTATGTAACCCTAAATATGAGATGTGAAATGTGTCTAATAATGTAAGTTTGCAGCTTTCCAGTGTCAGTCCACATGCACTCTAGAATTTTATTCAGAGTCATCCGATCCAGTACAATCCAGTCCACGTTTGACATCAAACTGTGGACCAATTACTATAGACCAGTCAGGAGAACACCGCTCCTTTAAATACTCTGACATATCTACTCCAGCCTGTTCACCTTTTGCTGCTGACAAAGAGGCTAAGAAAGCTTCGAAACGCGTTCAGCTACATTCTATCCGTCTACATCCACAACTATCATCCACTTTGGCCACCGTGCGAGCCTCCAGGACAATTACCATCATTCTACGGGACTTCAATTTTGGCGCCATACCACCACGCGGCCCGGCGTACTCCATCTCTCTCCACGCATGCACAGGATCTAGACCCGATAAAACGGAACGGCGTGTAACACCGAAGCGCACAACACTGTTACATCAAAGAAGTGAGAGTTCACTTAAAGCACAGAGCCGATGCATTCAGCCAAAACACCTGCCGATCCCACTCCAAGCAGGGACCACTCCAAGCAGGGACCACTCCAAGGGAACCACTCCAAGCAGGAGCCACTCCAAGCAGGATCCACTCCAAGCAGGAGCCACTCCAAGGGAACCACTCCAAGCAGGAGCCACTCCAAGCAGGATCCACTCCAAGCAGGAGCCACTCCAAGGGAACCACTCCAAGCAGGAGCCACTCCAAGCAGGGACCACTCCAAGCAGGGACCACTCCAAGGGAACCACTCCAAGCAGGAGCCACTCCAAGCAGGAGCCACTCCAAGCAGGAGCCACTCCAAGCAGGAACCACTCCAAGCAGGAGCCACTCCAAGGGAACCACTCCAAGCAGGGACCACTCCAAGCAGGGACCACTCCAAGGGAACCACTCCAAGCAGGAGCCACTCCAAGGGAACCACTCCAAGCAGGAGCCACTCCAAGGGAACCACTCCAAGCAGGACCCACTCCAAGCAGGAACCACTCCAAGCAGGAGCCACTCCAAGCAGGAACCACTCCAAGCAGGAACCACTCCAAGCAGGAGCCACTCCAAGCAGGGACCACTCCAGGCAGGAGCCACTCCAAGCAGGGACCACTCCAAGCAGGGACCACTCCAAGGGAACCACTCCAAGCAGCAGCCACTCCAAGCAGGAACCACTCCAAGCAGGAGCCACTCCAAGGGAACCACTCCAAGCAGGGACCACTCCAAGCAGGGACCACTCCAAGGGAACCACTCCAAGCAGGAGCCACTCCAAGGGAACCACTCCAAGCAGGAGCCACTCCAAGGGAACCACTCCAAGCAGGAGCCACTCTCAAGCAGGAACCACTCCAAGCAGGAGCCACTCCAAGCAGGAACCACTCCAAGCAGGAGCCACTCCAAGCAGGGACCACTCCAGGCAGGAGCCACTCCAAGCAGTAACCACTCCAAGCAGGAACCACTCCAAGCAGGAGCAACTCCAAGCAGGAGCCACTCCAAGCAGGAACCACTCCAAGCAGGAACCACTCCAAGCAGGAGCCACTCCAAGCAGGAACCACTCCAAGCAGGAACCACTCCAAGCAGGGACCACTCCCCCAAGCAGGATCCACTCCAAGCAGGGACCACTCCAAGCAGGAACCACTCCAAGCAGGAACCACTGCAAGGGAACCACTCCAAGCAGGAACCACTCCAAGCAGGAACCACTCCAAGCAGGAGCCACTCCAAGCAGGAACCACTCCAAGCAGGAGCCACTCCAAGCAGGAACCACTCCAAGCAGGAGCCACTCCAAGCAGGGACCACTCCCCCAAGCAGGAACCACTCCAAGCAGGAACCACTCCAAGCAGGAACCACTCCAAGCAGGAGCCACTCCAAGCAGGGACCACTCCAAGGGAACCACTCCAAGCAGGAACCACTCCAAGCAGGGACCACTCCAAGGGAACCACTCCAAGCAGGAGCCACTCCAAGCAGGGACCACTCCAAGCAGGGACCACTCCAAGGGAACCACTCCAAGCAGGGACCACTCCAAGCAGGAACCACTCCAAGCAGGAACCACTCCAAGCAGGGACCACTCCAAGCAGGGACCACTCCAAGCAGGAACCACTCCAAGCAGGAACCACTCCAAGCAGGAGCCACTCCAAGCAGGAGCCACTCCAAGGGAACCACTCCAAGCAGGAGCCACTCCAAGTAGGGACCACTCCAAGCAGGGACCACTCCAAGTAGGAGCCACTCCAAGGGAACCACTCCAAGCAGGAGCCACTCCAAGCAGGAGCCACTCCAAGCAGGAACTACTCCAAGCAGGAGCCACTCCAAGCAGGAACCACTCCAAGCAGAAACCGCTCCAAGGGAACCACTCCAAGCAGGAGCCACTCCAAGTAGGGACCACTCCAAGCAGGAGCCACTCCAAGCAGGGACCACTCCAAACAGGAACCACTCCAAGCAGGAGCCACTCCAAGCAGGGGCCACTCCAAGCAGGGACCACTCCAAGCAGGAGATGTGAGTCCACAGCGAGGAGCCGGTGAGCAGTGGTGAGCAGCCTTGGTAATCTATGAGAACATCTTGCATCTATTTGCACCAATGTGGACACTCTGAAAGGCGAGATGTTACAACCACAGCCCGGAGCATAAAACAGACATCCTACACGACTGTGGATAATATCATGAACTCATGGGACAACGATGATACCATATTCACAATCCTAGTGTGTTACCTCTTTCAATCGGTATATACAGCATGGTGGGGGAGGGGGGAGTACAGACAATGGTATATACAGCATAATGGGGGAGGGGAGTACAGACAATGGTATATACAGCATGGTGGGGGAGGGGGGAGTACAGACAATGGTATATACAGCATAATGGGGGAGGGGAGTACAGACAATGGTATATACAGCATGGTGGAGAAGGGGAGTACAGACAATGGTATATACAGCATGGTGGGGGAGGGGAGTACAGACAATGGTATATACAGCATGGTGGGGGAGGGGAGTACAGACAATGGTATATACAGCATGGTGGGGGAGGGGAGTACAGACAATGGTATATACAGCATGGTGAGGGGGAGTACAGACAATGGTATATACAGCATGGTGGGTGGGGGGAGTACAGACAATGGTATATACAGCATGGTGGGGGGGGGAGTACAGACAATGGTATACAATGGTATATACCTGGCCCGACGTCGAGGGGGGCCCGCGCCCAACAATCTATCCCATGCTCCCGGCCGTCCTCCGCCGCGGGTTCCCGTCGCACTGATCACTCTTGTGACCGCAAGCATTCTTTCGCTTGCGGTCATAAGAGTCAGTGTCGTACGGGCCCCCGGCGATGCTCAGCTTCCCAGTGGTGTCCCCGGCATTCCCGGGCAGCATAGGCACCAGGGAGCTGTGTGCACCGGAGTTGTTACTTCCGGGTCAGGGAGCACGTCGCTCCCTGACCCGGAAGTAACAGCCCCGGCAGCGCACACTGAGCTCTCTTGTGCATATGCTGCCCGGGAATGCCGGGGACACCACTGGGAAGCTGAGCATCGCCGGGGGCCCGTCCGACACCTCAGAAGAATAGAAGAGAAGGGAGCTGCGACGGGGGAGCGAGGTGTTAGGTGAGTTTTTTTTTTCTTTGTTTTTATCTGCTTTTCAGGTGACAAATATAAAAGGACAACACAGGCAATCTACAAGGGGGGTGGCAACAAAAGGGGGGCATGTATAGGGGAACAACACAGTGGGGGCATCTACATGGGGGGCAGTATAAGGGGGGCAACAGAGAGGGGCCATCTATAAGGGGGGGCATCAATATGGGAGACAACATAAGGGGGGCATGTATAAGGGGGCAACACAGAGGGGCCAGCTATAAGGGGGGGCAACATAAGGAGGACAACATAGAGGAGCCATCTGTAAGGGGGGCAACACAGGGGGCTATCTAAAAGGGAGGGGGGCAACATAAGTGGTCCATCTACAAGGGGGGGCAACATAAGGGGAACAACACAGGAAGGCATCTATAAGGGGGGGGCAACATAAGGGGGCCATCTATAAGGGGAGGCCTTGTAAGGAGGGCATCTATAAGGGTGACATCACAGGGGGCCATCTAAAATGGGGGCAGAGGGGGACAACACAGGGGGCATCTTTAAGGGGGAATACACAGAAATGGTCAATCTGTAAGGGACACTACACAGAGGGGGGCATCTATAAGGGGGACTACACAGGGGGGGGTGTATACTATAGGGGATACAGAGGGGACCATCTATAAGGGGGACTTCAAAGAAGCCATCTATAAGGGGGACTAAACGAGGGGGAATCTACTATAGGGGGACTACACAGAGAGGGGCTGCACAAAGGAGATGCACAAGGGGCCATCTATATGGAAGACTGAGCTAGGGACCATCTACACAGAGGGGGGCATATACTATCATGGGGATCACATAGAGTCAGCCTACCCAATTAAAGTGACTGTACCACCAGGCCCAGGCTGAAGCACTGGAGGCGACCGACCCACCCCCAGTGGGAAGAAACCCTAGCCCCTCTATGACGTGTCTCCATTAGAATCTATGGATCCCTATCATAGAGGTGCGGGGGTTTCCTCCCACTAAGGGTGGGTCGGCCGCCTCCAGTGCTTTAGCCTGGGCCTGGTGGTACAGTCACTTTAATGAGGGTGTAAAGGGGCCAATACAGATGTGCAGTGTGTATAGAGATGAGGATGGTGCCAGCATGAGGAGCCTAATATGTTTGTCTGTCAGATTCTGTGGATTCGTGGCTCGGAGAAGTTCTCATGACGGCCCAGGACAGATGGAGAAGAAGATGAAAAGGAAAGAACTCCAATTAGAGAAGACGTCCAATGTGAGTCACTGGATATAACTGCACTGTAATGTATATGGTGTACAGAGCCTGTGTAGAGATGGGGCTGCCTCTATATGACTGGATGAGGTGATGGTGATCTGTGTACAGTGGATGTTAGTCAGTATGCGGTGGTGTTAGTCAGTATGCGGTGGTGTTAGTCAGTATGTGGTGGTATTTGTTACTTGTAATCTGGTACAGTGTTTTATTGGTCTTAGTATACTAGATTTGGTCAGTAACAATATGGTGATGATGGTAGTGGTTGTGGTGGTAATATTTCCCCCTTGTATACTGGTATTATTGGTAATATCAGTCTCAGTATACAGGATTTGGTTAGTAACAGTATGGCGGTAATATGTATGGTGATAATATTTCCTATATACTGGTATTATTGGTAATATCTGCCTCTAGCTATTATCTATGTATCGCATCGCTTGGTCGAGGAGCGGGGGGGGGGGGGGCCCAAGTTGAACTCTTGCACCAGGGCCCAAGGGACATTAGCTACGCCCCTGATGGTATATACAGCATGGTGGGGGAGGGGAGTACAGACAATGGTATATACAGCATGGTGGGGGAGGGGAGTACAGACAATGGTATATACAGCATGGTGGGGGAGGGGAGTACAGACAATGGTATATACAGCATGGTGGGGGGGGGGGAGTACAGACAATGGTATATACAGCATGGTGGGGGAGGAGGGAGTCCCTGAGCACTGTTACTCAGGGGCGGATTAACTTTACCATAGGCCCCGGGCTGTTCACCAAGCCTGGGCCCCCCCACCCCACTGTAACTATGGCGGCACTACCCTGGCGTTCATAGTACAGGACAGATAATGTCCTGATGTCCTGATTTGTGCAAAATCGCCATAAATTTTTGCAAATCATGGCAGAAGTGTAGCCAGGAGACAGTACACCACTGAAAGTATAAGACTTTTTGGGTGGTCATGGGCCCCCCAGGAGCTCAGGGCCCCGGGCTGCCGCCCGAAACGCCCCTATTATAATCCACTACTGGTGTTACTGCACTGACTACCTGAGCACTGTTACTGCACTGACTACCTGAGCACTGTTACTGCACTGAGTCCCTGAGCACTGTTACTGCACTGAGTCCCTGAGCACTGTTACTGCACTGAGTCCCTGAGCACTGTTACTGCACTGAGTCCCTGAGCACTGTTACTGCACTGAGTCCCTGAGCACTGTTACTGCACTGACTACCTGAGCACTGTTACTGCACTGACTACCTGAGCACTGTTACTGCACTGACTACCTGAGCACTGTTACTGCACTGACTACCTGAGCACTGTTACTGCAATGAGTCCCTGAGCACTGTTACTGCACTGAGTCCCTGAGCACTGTTACTGCACTGAGTCCCTGAGCACACACACACACACAGGGGCCACTGAGAAGAGAGAGAGAGACACACAGGGGCCACTGAGGAGAGAGAGACACACAGGGGCCACTGAGGAGAGAGAGAGAGACACACACACACACAGGGGCCACTGAGGAGAGAGAGAGAGAGAGAGACACACACACACACACACACGGGCCACTGAGGAGAGAGAGAGAGAGAGAGACGCACACACACACACACAGGGGCCACTGAGGAGAGAGAGAGACAGGGGCCACTGAGGAGAGAGAGAGAGAGAGGGGCCACTGAGGAGAGAGAGAGAGACAGGGGCCACTGAGGAGAGAGAGAGAGACAGGGGCCCCTGAGGAGAGAGAGAGAGACACAGGCCACTGAGGAGAGAGAGAGAGAGGGGCCACGGAGGAGAGAGAGAGACAGGGGCCACTGAGGAGAGAGAGAATCTGTGTGCGCTATACAAATAAAAAAAAAACAAGGGCAGGCCCAGCAGTAGCCAACATGGAGGTCAGTAAAGGGCCAGCAGTAGCCAACATGGAGGCAAGGGCAGCATGGTGGCTCAGTGGTTAGCACTGTAGCCTTGCAGCGCTGGAGTCCTGGGTACAACATCTGCAAAGAGTTTGTATGTTCTCTCCGTGATTGCCTGGGTTTCCTCCGGGTACTCCGGTTTCCTCCCACACCCAAAAACATACAGATAGGTGACACACCTGTAGTCAACATGGATGCCAGTAAAGGCCCAGCAGTAGCCAATATGGAGGCAAGGGCAGGCACATCATTAGTCAACATGGATGACAGTAAAGGCCCAGCAGGCACACCATTAGTCAACATGGATGCCAGTTAAGGCCCATCAGTAGCCGACATGGATGACAGTAAAGGCCCAGCAGTAGCCAGCAAGGAGGCAAGGGCAGGCACACCAGTAGTCAACATGGATGCCAGTTAAGGCCCATCAGTAGCCAACAAGGAGGCAAGGGCAGGCACACCAGTAACCGACATGGATGACAGTAAAGGCCCAGCAGTAGCCGACATGGATGACAGTAAAGGCCCAGCAGTAGCCAACATGGAGGCCTCAGTATGAGGCCTCCTCCTCTCCTCCTCACTCTCCATCCTCCATGTCTCATCTCTACCATCAGTATGAGGCCTCCTCCTCTCCTCCTCACTCTCCATCCCTCCATGTCTCATCTCTACCATCAGTATGAGGCCTCCTCCTCTCCTCCTCACTCTCCATCCCTCCATGTCTCATCTCTACCATCAGTATGAGGCCTCCTCTCCTCCTCACTCTCCATCCTCCATGTCTCATCTCTACCATCAGTATGAGGCCTCCTCTCCTCCTCACTCTCCATCCTCCATGTCTCATCTCTACCATCAGTATGAGGCCTCCTCCTCTCCTCCTCACTCTCCATCCCTCCATGTCTCATCTCTATAATCAGTATGAAGCCTCCTCCTCTCCTCCTCACTCTCCATTCCTCCATGTCTCATCTCTACCATCAGTATGAGGCCTCCTCCTATCCTCCTCACTCTCCCTCCTCCATGTCTCATCTCTACCATCAGTATGAGGCCTCCTCCTCTCCTCCTCACTCTCCATCCCTCCATGTCTCATCTCTACCATCAGTATGAGGCCTCCTCCTCTCCTCCTCACTCTCCATTCCTCCATTCCTCCTCACTCTCCATTCCTCCATGTCTCATCTCTACCATCAGTATGAGGCCTCCTCCTCTCCTCCTCACTCTCCATTCCTCCATTCCTCCTCACTCTCCATCCCTCCATGTCTCATCTCTACCATCAGTATGAGGCCTCCTCCTCACTCTCCATCCCTCCATGTCTCATCTCTACAATCAGTATGAGGCCTCCTCTCCTCCTCACTCTCTATCCTCCATGTCTCATCTCTACCATCAGTATGAGGCCTCCTCTCCTCCTCACTCTCTATCCTCCATGTCTCATCTCTACCATCAGTATGAGGCCTCCTCTCCTCCTCACTCTCCATCCTCCATGTCTCATCTCTACCATCAGTATGAGGCCTCCTCTCCTCCTCACTCTCCATCCCTCCATGTCTCATCTCTACCATCAGTATGAGGCCTCCTCCTCTCCTCCTCACTCTCCATCCCTCCATGTCTCATCTCTACAATCAGTATGAGGCCTCATCTCCTCCTCACTCTCTATCCTCCATGTCTCATCTCTACCATCAGTATGAGGCCTCCTCTCCTCCTCACTCTCTATCCTCCATGTCTCATCTCTACCATCAGTATGAGGCCTCCTCTCCTCCTCACTCTCCATCCTCCATGTCTCATCTCTACCATCAGTATGAGGCCTCCTCTCCTCCTCACTCTCCATCCCTCCATGTCTCATCTCTACCATCAGTATGAGGCCTCCTCCTCTCCTCCTCACTCTCCATCCTCCATGTCTCATCTCTACCATCAGTATGAGGCCTCCTCACTGGCTCGCTCTCCATCCCTCCATGTCTCATCTCTACCATCAGTATGAGGCCTCCTCCTCTCCTCCTCACTCTCCATTCCTCCATGTCTCATCTCTACCATCAGTATGAGGCCTCCTCCTCTCCTCCTCACTCTCCATTCCTCCTCACTCTCCATTCCTCCATGTCTCATCTCTACCATCAGTATGAGGCCTCCTCTCCTCCTCACTCTCCATCCCTCAATGTCTCATCTCTACCATCAGTATGAGGCCTCCTCACTGGCTCACTCTCCATCCCTCCATGTCTCATCTCTACCATCAGTATGAGGCCTCCTCACTGGCTCGCTCTCCATCCCTCCATGTCTCATCTCTACCATCAGTATGAGGCCTCCTCCTCACTCTCCATTCCTCCATTCCTCCTCACTCTCCATTCCTCCATGTCTCATCTCTACCATCAGTATGAGGCCTCCTCACTGGCTCGCTCTCCATCCCTCCATGTCTCATCTCTACCATCAGTATGAGGCCTCCTCTCCTCCTCACTCTCTATCCTCCATGTCTCATCTCTACCAACAGTATGAGGCCTCCTCTCCTCCTCACTCTCCATCCTCCATGTCTCATCTCTACCATCAGTATGAGGCCTCCTCCTCTCCTCTTCACTCTCCATCCCTCCATGTCTCATCTCTACCATCAGTATGAGGCCTCCTCCTCTCCTCCTCACTCTCCATCCTCCATTTCTCATCTCTACCATCAGTATGAGGCCTCCTCCTCTCCTCCTCACTCTACATCCCTACATGTCTCATCTCTACCATCAGTATGAGGCCTCCTCTCCTCCTCACTCTCCATCCTCCATGTCTCATCTCTACCATCAGTATGAGGCCTCCTCCTCTCCTCCTCAATCTCCATCCCTCCATGTCTCATCTCTACCATCAGTATGAGGCCTCCTCCTCTCCTCCTCACTCTCCATCCCTCCATGTCTCATCTCTACCATCAGTATGAGGCCTCCTCCTCACTCTCCATCCTCCATGTCTCATCTCTACCATCAGTATGAGGCCTCCTCCTCTCCTCCTCACTCTCCATCCCTCCATGTCTCATCTCTACCATCAGTATGAGGCCTCCTCTCCTCCTCACTCTCCATCCTCCATGTCTCATCTCTACCATCAGTATGAGGCCTCCTCCTCTCCTCCTCACTCTCCATTCCTCCATTCCTCCTCACTCTCCATCCCTCCATGTCTAATCTCTACCATCAGTATGAGGCCACCCCTCCTCCTCACTCTCCATCCCTCCATGTCTCATCTCTACAATCAGTATGAGGCCTCATCTCCTCCTCACTCTCTATCCTCCATGTCTCATCTCTACCATCAGTATGAGGCCTCCTCTCCTCCTCACTCTCTATCCTCCATGTCTCATCTCTACCATCAGTATGAGGCCTCCTCTCCTCCTCACTCTCCATCCTCCATGTCTCATCTCTACCATCAGTATGAGGCCTCCTCTCCTCCTCACTCTCCATCCCTCCATGTCTCATCTCTACCATCAGTATGAGGCCTCCTCCTCTCCTCCTCACTCTCCATCCTCCATGTCTCATCTCTACCATCAGTATGAGGCCTCCTCACTGGCTCGCTCTCCATCCCTCCATGTCTCATCTCTACCATCAGTATGAGGCCTCCTCCTCTCCTCCTCACTCTCCATTCCTCCTCACTCTCCATTCCTCCATGTCTCATCTCTACCATCAGTATGAGGCCTCCTCTCCTCCTCACTCTCCATCCCTCAATGTCTCATCTCTACCATCAGTATGAGGCCTCCTCACTGGCTCACTCTCCATCCCTCCATGTCTCATCTCTACCATCAGTATGAGGCCTCCTCACTGGCTCGCTCTCCATCCCTCCATGTCTCATCTCTACCATCAGTATGAGGCCTCCTCCTCACTCTCCATTCCTCCATTCCTCCTCACTCTCCATTCCTCCATGTCTCATCTCTACCATCAGTATGAGGCCTCCTCACTGGCTCGCTCTCCATCCCTCCATGTCTCATCTCTACCATCAGTATGAGGCCTCCTCTCCTCCTCACTCTCTATCCTCCATGTCTCATCTCTACCAACAGTATGAGGCCTCCTCTCCTCCTCACTCTCCATCCTCCATGTCTCATCTCTACCATCAGTATGAGGCCTCCTCCTCTCCTCTTCACTCTCCATCCCTCCATGTCTCATCTCTACCATCAGTATGAGGCCTCCTCCTCTCCTCCTCACTCTCCATCCTCCATTTCTCATCTCTACCATCAGTATGAGGCCTCCTCCTCTCCTCCTCACTCTACATCCCTACATGTCTCATCTCTACCATCAGTATGAGGCCTCCTCTCCTCCTCACTCTCCATCCTCCATGTCTCATCTCTACCATCAGTATGAGGCCTCCTCCTCTCCTCCTCAATCTCCATCCCTCCATGTCTCATCTCTACCATCAGTATGAGGCCTCCTCCTCTCCTCCTCACTCTCCATCCCTCCATGTCTCATCTCTACCATCAGTATGAGGCCTCCTCTCCTCCTCACTCTCCATCCTCCATGTCTCATCTCTACCATCAGTATGAGGCCTCCTCCTCTCCTCCTCACTCTCCATTCCTCCATTCCTCCTCACTCTCCATCCCTCCATGTCTAATCTCTACCATCAGTATGAGGCCACCTCTCCTCCTCACTCTCCATCCCTCCATGTCTCATCTCTACCATCAGTATGAGGCCTCCTCCTCTCCTCCTCACTCTCCATCCTCCATGTCTCATCTCTACCATCAGTATGAGGCCTCCTCCTCTCCTCCTCAATCTCCATCCCTCCATTCCTCCTCACTCTCCATCCCTCCATGTCTAATCTCTACCATCAGTATGAGGCCACCTCTCCTCCTCACTCTCCATCCTCCATGTCTCATCTCTACCATCAGTATGAGGCCTCCTCCTCTCCTCCTCACTCTCCATCCTCCATGTCTCATCTCTACCATCAGTATGAGGCCTCCTCCTCTCCTCCTCACTCTCCATCCCTCCATGTCTCATCTCTACCATCAGTATGAGGCCTCCTCTCCTCCTCACTCTCCATCCTCCATGTCTCATCTCTACCATCAGTATGAGGCCTCCTCCTCTCCTCCTCACTCTCCATTCCTCCATTCCTCCTCACTCTCCATCCCTCCATGTCTAATCTCTACCATCAGTATGAGGCCTCCTCTCCTCCTCACTCTCCATCCCTCCATGTCTCATCTCTACCATCAGTATGAGGCCTCCTCCTCTCCTCCTCACTCTCCATCCTCCATGTCTCATCTCTACCATCAGTATGAGGCCTCCTCCTCTCCTCCTCACTCTCCATCCTCCATGTCTCATCTCTACCATCAGTATGAGGCCTCCTCCTCTCCTCCTCACTCTCCATCCTCCATGTCTCATCTCTACAATCAGTATGAGGCCTCCTCTCCTCCTCACTCTCCATCCCTCCATGTCTCATCTCTACCATCAGTATGAGGCCTCCTCTCCTCCTCACTCTCCATTCCTCCATGTCTCATCTCTACCATCAGTATGAGGCCTCCTCCTTTCCTCCTCACTCACCATCCCTCCATGTCTCATCTCTACCATCAGTATGAGGCCTCCTCACTGGCTCGCTCTCCATCCTCCATGTCTCATCTCTACCATCAGTATGAGGCCTCCTCCTCTCCTCCTCACTCTCCATCCCTCCATGTCTCATCTCTACCATCAGTATGAGGCCTCCTCCTCTCCTCCTCACTCTCCATCCCTCCATGTCTCATCTCTACCATCAGTATGAGGCCTGCTTACTGAATCACTCTCCCTCTGTCTTACGTCCGTGGTCTTTTTCCAGGTTTTATATAATTTCTTCTCTGAATTCTCAGGATACCTGGAGACAAGTCATGGATGAGTGGCTGGACGCTTCTTATGTATAAGGAAAGTTTAACGCTTCGTCTGAAATGATGAACACTTCTTGGAACAAAGAAAGCCTTGTACTGCTGGGGATCCGTGTCATTGTGAGACCCCTGATGAGATCACAGGAAACATATGTTATATATACAAAGGAAACACGTGTGCTACAGATCCAGGAGAGACGAGGGGTCATCAGTATAACTACAGGATGGTATATAGTGATGGTGCTGTGTATCTGAGCTCCGCAGGTCAATGTATGGTGACATAACATACAGGAGAGAGGGGGGGGGGGGGGTATATGGTATAACTACAGAGCTGGGCTGTGTATCAGCCGCTAGAAAGTCCCCAAATAAAATATCCCCAGGGTAGAAGGTCCCCAAGATAGAAAGTCCTCTGGATAGAAGGTCCCCAAGGAAGAGTGTCCTCCTCAGAGAAGGTCTCTCAGAGATTCGCTAGAAAAGCTAAACTGTGAAGGTGTATTTTTGTATGTATTGTCTGCTGTATGCCACTGATGTTAAACTGTCTAAGGGCCCTATTACACAGGCCGATTATCGTGCGAAAAATCGTTATATTTTTCAAATTTAAACTAGATCTGCATTTCCAGGGAAATACATAGTGCTTGAAAAGAGCGCCCCTTTACCGGTGACCTCCAGAGCACCCCTTTACCGGTGACCTCCAGAGCGCCCCTTTACCGGTGACCTCCCTTTAACAGCGTCCTGGGTCGCTCTTAAAGGGTGATATGGGTCCCTTTAAGAGCGACTTGGGTCCCGTCCCTTTAACAGCGACTTGAATCCCGTCCCTTTAAGAGTGGCTTGGTCCTGTCCCTTTAAAAGCGACTTTGCTACTTATAATGGTAAAGATCATTGCTCGGTTACCATGACAACCTTACTCATGTCAGTGAGACAAAATCGTTAAGGACCTTCCATATATTACATCTTCTATTGGCCAATAGTGGACATGTGACTGTGTGGATGTTGTGATACATTGCCTGACAAGACCTTAGAGTTCCTATTGGCTCCTATATTTCAGCTATTTGCATATGTGCTGTGATTGGCTGTTAGCGGTTAGAGTGTGGCCATTATTTCCAATGGGCCATTATTTTCTATGGGAAATTCGGGGTCTTTAAACGTAAATTTCTTAAACGACAAATCCGATCGAAGCGAAAAATAGATAGCACACCTGTCACTGCCGAGAGTCTGTGCGCAAAGCGGTTCGGGCTGTATTAATCACAGAAAAATGGCTGGAAGAAGAAATGGAAACAGAAAAAGAAGACGGATTACAATATGGGGATTTTCAATCACTATAATGATAATCGTTCTGTGTAATTGCAAATTGTAAATGGTTTTAGATAATTTTGTTTTATATGATTTAGATAATAGGAACCAATCCCATGTCGCACCATGCCTCTTTTGTATTCCTGTGACCTATCACAGCACAGTTTCTTATGGTGCGTTTACATGGAGTGATTATCATTTAAACTTTCACGATAATGATCGCATTTGAGCGATAATTGTTTCGTGTGAACACAGTGAACAATCAAGCGACAAGCGAGAAATCTTTCAGTTTGATCTTTAAACATCATTGAAATTGTTGTGTTCCTGATCTTGTGTCGGGGGGAGGACACATCTCAGGACTATGGGTCCAGGGAGGGGGGGCGTTACACATCACAGTGCTGTGGGGTCCGGGAGGGGGGGGTGAGGACACATCATAGGGAGATGGGGTTTTGAGGGGGACACATTGCAAGAATGTGGGGTCTGGGGGGAGGACACAGGACTCAGGACTATGGGGTCCGGGGGGGGGGGGGGGGGGGGGGGGGGGGGGGGGGGGGGGGGTTGGACCGGTACACATCACAGTGCTGTGGGGTCCGGGAGGTGGGGGGGTGAGGACACATCACAGGGCTGTGGGGTCCGGGAGGTGGGGGGGGGGGTGAGGACACATCACAGGGCTGTGGGGTCTGGGAGGTGGGGGGGGGGTGAGGACACATCACAGGGCTGTGGGGTCCGGGAGGTGGGGGGGGGGGGGGGTGTGAGGACACATCACAGGGCTGTGGGGTCTGGGAGGTGGGGGGGGGGGTGAGGACACATCACAGGGCTGTGGGGTCTGGGAGGTGGGGGGGGGGGTGAGGACACATCACAGGGCTGTGGGGGGGGGAGACATCACAGGGCTGTGGGGCCTGGGGGGAGGACATATCACAGTGCTATGGAACCCCCGGGGGGGGGGAGACATCACAGGGCTGTGGGGTCCAGACCTCGGGTGCTCACTGCTAATCTCATGGCTGATGAGTGTAGTGTGTTATAAGCAGAAAAGAGTGTGAGCTCTTGGGCCCAGGGGGACTGGGGTGATACTTCCTCTGCTATATACAATAGATAACCTCATCTGTGTCTCTGTGGACTATATAGTGTAGGGGACCATGGGCGGCAGCGGCCCTGCTCTCCTGACTCCTCTCGGCTTCTGGGCAGGAGCTGCTTATAATGAATGATCCGGTCACAGACTAAATATTATTATAAGGTTTTGTGAATGTGCAGAACGTTTCCCAGACATCTTCCCATCTATGGAGGCAAGAGCTATGGATCTTCTACAAATCATCCTCTCGGCCGGTCCCTTGCCAAGGGAACAAGGCCTAAACCTTAAATGTGGTGACCACAGCCATCAGCTCTTTGTTCCCGTCAGGTCCGTTCTTCCCATACGGCCTGGGCTGCTGAGGGGGGACGTAAACAGTAATAAACCATTGGGGCATCTCTATATCCCAGGCTTGAGCCGGCTCCCCAGATTACACATAACGTGTTGCCCTCACTGGGAGGCCTGAGGATCTGTACACACTGAGTGCTGGAGACATCACAGATCCAGCCCAGGCTTGTGTATACAGAAGGGAGATTGTGCTGTGGTCCCATCCCCCAGACTAAGCACCCAGCAAATTACAGAGGTCAAAGATAAATCACAAGAACATCTGTTCCTGGCCAGGATGAAAGGCCATGGAGTGGGGAGAGCCAGGGTCAACGCTGGCCCCGGGCTATTTACTGAGAACAAGTCTCCAGAGCCAGAAGCCGCCATCATAAACAAGCACATTCCTGCTGCTCCACACAAGACCAGACGTAGAGGTGACCCCCGAGAGGATAGGAACCATATGTGCAACCACATACCGTGCCCCGAGACATGGCGGCCACTGTGCCGTCATATACAGGACCCCGAGAGGATAGGAACCATATGTGCAACCACATACCGGGCCCCGAGACATGGCGGCCACTGTGCCGTCATATACAGGACCCCGAGAAGATAGGAACCATATGTGCAACCACATACCAGGCCCCGAGACATGGTGGCCACTGTGCCGTCACACCAAACCCCGAGAGGATAGGAACCATATGTGCAACCACATACCGGCCCCGAGACATGGCGGCCACTGTGCCGTCATATACAGGACCCCGAGAGGATAGGAACCATATGTGCAACCACATACCGGCCCCGAGACATGGCAGCCACTGTGCCATCATATACAGGACCTTGAGACATGGCTGCCACTGTACTGTCACACCGAACCCCGAGAGGATAGGAACCATATGTGCAACCACATACCGAGCCCCAAGACATGGAAGCCACTGTACAGTCACACCGAACTCCGAGAGGATAGGAACCATATGTACAACCTTATACCGAGCCCCGAGACATCGCGGCCACTGTGCCGTCACACCGAACCCCGAGAGGATAGGAACCATATGTGCAACCACATACCGAGCCCCGAAACATGGCTGCCACTGTACCGTCACACCAAACCTCGAGAGGATAGGAACCATATGTGCAACCACATACCGGGCCCCGAGACATGGCAGCCACTGTGCCGTCATATACAGGACCCCGAGAGGATAGGAACCATATGTGCAATCACATACCGAGCCCCGAGACATGGCGGCCACTGTGCCGTCACACCAAACCCCGAGAGGATAGGAACCATATGTGCAACCACATACCAGGGCCCGAGACATGGCAGCCACTGTACCGTCACACCGAACCCCGAGAGGATAGGAACCATATGTGCAACCACATACCAGGGCCCGAGACATGGCGGCCACTGTACAGTCATATACAGGACCTTGAGACATGGCGGCCACTAGCTAGGCTAGGCTTTCCTGCTCCCGGGGCAAAGATTCAATTTGGTGCCCCCCCCCCCTTGTGTGCGCACTAAGCACAGGGGGCTCATGTCACCCTTACTGCTGGCATTATATATATATATATATATATTGTTCCCCCTATGCATATGTGCTCATTGTTTTGGTTTTTACATTCTGTTATGAGGATCGGGATGGCTTATATGTAGGGGAGCCGGGGAGGTCAGACAGTCTGAGCAGGTGGATGGGCCGGGGGGTCCAGGTATAAGAGGAGGAGACTGCAGACAGGCCGTACAGCAGCAGGAACTGACCTGGTGTGACCTTATAACCTCCTCACCTCAGGTCATGCACCACTACTATCTGGGACTTGGGGGAGGACTTGAGGAGAGAGACCTGAAGTGCCTGAAGGGTGGAGCCAGACTATTTCAATTCCTGGATAGACAAACTAACTCCCTGCCACTCCTCTCAGGATGACGGGAAAAGATGGATCCAATCCTGGGAAACTTCTCCCAGTTTCCCAGGATTAGATCCAGCTTTTCCCTGGCATCTGGGGTGGAGCAGCGTTGAAAAGCAGGTGGCTTGATGAGGGGAGCGCTGATCCTACAAAACACGATTGGCTCCTCTCTCCTGGCAGCACTAGTGCGGTGGTCACAATATGGGATACATAAGGTCATATATACTGTGTACCTGGAAGGTTTCTATGAAGAATGATTATCAGGCAGCTCTGGGCTCAATCACCATTTTTTTAAGTAATTCCATTTTTCCCATTTAAATTTGAGGCCCTATTCCACCAACAGATCTGACAACAGATTATCTGCCAAAGATTTGAAGCCAAAGCCAGGAACAGACTATAATCAGAGAACAGGTCATAAAGGAAAGACTGGATTTCTCTTCTTTTCAAATCCACTCCTGGGTTTGGCTTCAAATCTTTGGTAGATAATCTGTCGTCAGATCTGTTGGTGGAATAGGCCCTTTGGTCTCTAAGTACCTTAATGGAGGGGCCGTTGTCTCCGCTCCCTGCTGTCTGTACCTGAGGAGGCGCCGTTGTCTCCGCCCCCTGCTGTCTGTACCTGAGGAGGCGCCGTTATCTCCGCCCCCTGCTGTCTGTACCTGAGGAGGCACTGTTGTCTCCGCTCCCTGCTGTCTGTACCTGAGGAGGCGCCGTTGTCTCCGCTCCCTGCTGTCTGTACCTGAGGAGGCGCCGTTGTCTCCGCTCCCTGCTGTCTGTACCTGAGGAGGCGCCGTTGTCTCCGCTCCCTGCTGTCTGTACCTGAGGAGGCGCCGTTGTTTCCGCTCCCTGCTGTCTGTACCTGAGGAGGCGCCGTTGTCTCCGCTCCCTGCTGTCTGTACCTGAGGAGGCGCCGTTGTTTCCGCTCCCTGCTGTCTGTACCTGAGGAGGCGCCGTTGTCTCTGCTCCCTGCTGTCTGTACCTGAGGAGGCACCATTGTCTCCGCTCCCTGCTGTCTGTACCTGAGGAGGCTCCGTTGTCTCTGTTCCCTGCTGTCTGTACCTGAGGAGGCGCCGTTGTCTCCGCTCCCTGCTGTCTGTACCTGAGGAGGGGCCGTTGTCTCCGCTCCCTGCTGTCTGTACCTGAGGAGGCGCCGTTGTCTCTGTTCCCTGCTGTCTATACCTGAGGAGGCGCCGTTGTCTCCGCTCCCTGCTGTCTGTACCTGAGGAGGGGCCGTTGTCTCCGCTCCCTGCTGTCTGTACCTTATCTCTCCCTGCTCCAGGATCTCTCCCTACTAACACCGATCTCTCCCTGCTCCAGGATCTCTGCCTACTAACACCGATCTCTCCCTGCTCCAGGATCTCTCCCTACTAACACCGATCTCTCCCTGCTCCAGGATCTCTCCCTACTAACACCGATCTCTCCCTGCTCCAGGATCTCTCCCTACTAACACCGATCTCTCCCTGCTCCAGGATCTCTCCCTGACTAGGCTGAAAGCGCATCTGCGGTCGGGAGGTGGGAGCCAAGTATTTAAGATTCGAGGTCATGTGGTTCAGCCATCCAATGAGGGTAGACGCCGTTTTCGCACTGCGTGCGTACTCCCAGGGTCCCTCACTGCCTCCCTGCATGGTGATTGGATTAAAAAAAGCGCCAAGGGCTTTCCAATGTTTCCCGCGTATTCGTCACACTACTCGATTGTATTTGAATCTTTCTAATACCGCAATATTCCATCAAATACCATCTCCATCGAATCGTATTCACTCATCTCTAGTTATGGTCTGAGTTATTCTTTATATGATGTTACAGTCTGGGGTCGGGGTTATTCTTTATATGATATGATCTGGGTTCGGGGTTATTCTTTATATGATGTTACAGTCTGAGGTCGGAGTTGTTCTTTATATGATGTTACGGTCTAGGGTCGGGGTTGTTCTTTATACAATGTTACGGTCTGGGTCAGGGTTGTTCTTTATATGATGTTACAGTCTGGGGTCGGGGTTATTCTTTATAAAATGTTACAGTCTGGGGTCAGCGTTGTTCTTTATATGATGTTGCGGTTTGGGGTCGGGGTTATTCTTTATACAATGTTACAGTCTAGGGTCAGCGTTGTTCTTTATATGATGTTACGGTCTGGGGTCGGGGTTGTTCTTTATACAATGTTACAGTCTGTGGTCGGGGTTGTTCTTTATATGATGTTACAGTCTGGGGTCGGGGTTGTTCTTTATATGATGTTACAGTCTGGGGTCGGGGTTGTTCTTTATATGATGTTACAGTCTGGGGTCGGGGTTGTTCTTTATACAATGTTACGGTCTGGGGTCGGGGTTGTTCTTTATATGATGTTATGGTTCTTCTGGTGACATCTGGATCTCATCCCCCGCGTCCCTGACATGACTTCTGGGAAGTGTGTGGGATTCCTCCGGGAATGTCTGTGGTCGCCGCGGCAGCACTCCGCTCTCTGATGTGACGGACGGCTTCCTGCTCCATGCACAGAGCACCAAGTATCCCTGGCCAGGAGAGGGTTACAGCATGACCCTCCCCCCCCCCGCAGATCCCTCACCAATCTATCCCCCACCCCCCCGGTGATCCCTCACTGATCCTCCCCGCTGATCCCCGCACCCCCCCCCCCCCACTGATCCCTCACTGATCTCATCCCCCCGCTGATCCCTCACTGATCCCCCCCCGCTGATCCCTCCCTGATCTCTCCCCCCCCCCCGCTGATCCCTCACTGATCCTCCCCGCTGATCCCCGCACCCCCCCACTGATCCCTCGCTGATCCCTCACTGATCTCATCCCCCCGCTGATCCCTCACTGATCCCCCCCACCCTGCTGATCCCTCACTGATCCTCCCCGCTGATCCCTCACTGATCCCCCCCCCCGCTGATCCCTCACTGATCCCCCCCCGCTGATCCCTCACTGATCCCCCCCCCGCTGATCCCTCACTGATCCCCCCCGCTGATCCATCACTGATCGCCACCCCCCCGCTGATCCCTCACTGATCTCCCCCCCCCCACTGATCCCTCACTGATTCCCCCCGCTGATCCTTCACTGATCCCTCCCCCCCGCTGATCCCTCACTGATCCCCCCCGCTGATCTCCCCCCCCCTACTGATCCCTCACTGATTCCCCCCGCTGATCCCTCACTGATCCCCCCCGCCGCTGATGCCTCACTGATCTCCCCCGCCCGCTGATCCCTCACTGATCCCCCCCCTGCCACTGATCCTTCACTGATCTCCCCCGCCCGCTGATCCCTCACTGATCTCCCCCGCCCGCTGATGCCTCACTGATTCCCCCCGCTGATCCCTCACTGATCTCCCCCGCCCGCTGATCCCTCACTGATCCCCCCCCTGCCGCTGATCCCTCACTGATCTCCCCCGCCGCTGATCCCTCACTGATCTCCCCCGCCCGCTGATCCCTCACTGATCCCCCCCCCTGCCGCTGATCCCTCACTGATCTCCCCCGCCCGCTGATCCCTCACTGATCCCCCCCCTGCCGCTGATCCCTCACTGATCTCCCCCGCCCGCTGATCCCTCACTGATCCCCCCCCTGCCGCTGATCCCTCACTGATCTCCCCCGCCCGCTGATCCCTCACTGATCTCCCCCGCCCGCTGATCCCTCACTGATCTCCCCCGCCCGCTGATGCCTCACTGATTCTCCCCGCTGATCCCTCACTGATCCCCCCCCGCTGATTCCTCACTGATCTCCCCCCCCCCACTGATTCCCCCCGCTGATCCCTCACTGATCCCCCCCCCCCCCCTGATCCCTCACTGATCTCCCCCCCCACTGATTCCCCCCGCTGATCCCTCACTGATCCCCCCCCCCGCCGCTGATCCCTCATTGATCCCCCCCCTGATCCTTCATTGATCGCCCCCCCCCCCCCCGATCCCGCACTCTATAGCAGATTGCGGCTCCAGGAGGGAACATTTGGTTTTGTTTAACTCATCGATGAAAACTGAGAGCGAAAAACGGGAGAAAAACAGGAAATGTGTCAACTTCTCTGGGCTACCGAAGGGGGAGGGGAGGCCGTGTCTGTATAGAGAGAGGGGAGGCCGTGTCTGTATAGAGAGAGGGGAGGCCGTGTCTGTATACAGAGAGGGGAGGCCGCGTCTGTATACAGAGAGGGGAGGCCGCGTCTGTATAGAGAGAGGGGAGGCCGTGTCTGTATAGAGAGAGGGGAGGCCGCGTCTGTATACAGAGAGGGGAGGCCGTGTCTGTATAGAGAGAGGGGAGGCCGTGTCTGTATAGAGAGAGGGGAGGCCGCGTCTGTATACAGAGAGGGGAGGCCGCGTCTGTATAGAGAGAGGGGAGGCCGCGTCTGTATAGAGAGAGGGGAGGCCGCGTCTGTATAGAGAGAGGGGAGGCCGCGTCTGTATAGAGAGAGGGGAGGCCGCGTCTGTATAGAGAGAGGGGAGGCCGCGTATGTGTAGAGAGAGGGGAGGCCGCGTATGTGTAGAGAGAGGGGAGGCCGCGTCTGTATAGAGAGAGGGGAGGCCGCGTCTGTATAGAGAGAGGGGAGGCCGCGTCTGTATAGAGAGAGGGGAGGCCGCGTCTGTATAGAGAGAGGGGAGGCCGCGTCTGTATACAGAGAGGGGAGGCCGCGTCTGTATAGAGAGAGGGGAGGCCGCGTCTGTATAGAGAGAGGGGAGGACGCGTCTGTATACAGAGAGGGGAGGCCGCGTCTGTATACAGAGAGGGGAGGCCGCGTCTGTATACAGAGAGGGGAGGCCGCGTCTGTATACAGAGAGGGGAGGCCGCGTCTGTATAGAGAGAGGGGAGGCCGCGTCTGTATAGAGAGAGGGGAGGCCGCGTCTGTATACAGAGAGGGGAGGCCGCGTATGTGTAGAGAGAGGGGAGGCCGCGTATGTGTAGAGAGAGGGGAGGCCGCGTCTGTATAGAGAGAGGGGAGGCCGCGTCTGTATAGAGAGAGGGGAGGCCGCGTCTGTATAGAGAGAGGGGAGGCCGCGTCTGTATAGAGAGAGGGGAGGCCGCGTCTGTATAGAGAGAGGGGAGGCCGCGTCTGTATAGAGAGAGGGGAGGCCGCGTCTGTATACAGAGAGGGGAGGCCGCGTCTGTATAGAGAGAGGGGAGGCCGCGTCTGTATACAGAGAGGGGAGGCCGCGTCTGTATAGAGAGAGGGGAGGCCGCGTCAGTATAGAGAGAGGGGACGCCGCGTCTGTATAGAGAGAGGGGAGGCCGCGTCTGTATAGAGAGAGGGGAGGGCGCGTCTGTATATAGAGAGGGGAGGCCGCGTCTGTATACAGAGAGAGGGGAGGCCGCGTCTGTATACAGAGAGGGGAGGCCGCGTCTGTATACAGAGAGGGGAGGCCGCGTATGTGTAGAGAGAGGGGAGGCCGCGTCTGTATAGAGAGAGGGGAGGCCGCGTCTGTATATAGAGAGGGGAGGCCGCGTCTGTATAGAGAGAGGGGAGGCCGCGTCTGTATAGAGAGAGGGGAGGCCGCGTCTGTATAGAGAGAGGGGAGGCCGCGTCTGTATAGAGAGAGGGGAGGCCGCGTCTGTATAGAGAGAGGGGAGGCCGAGTCTGTATAGAGAGAGGGGAGGCCGCGTCTGTATAGAGAGAGGAGAGGCGGCGTCTGAAGGATGTCCTTGCACATAGTTTCCCAGTAGCCAATCCGGGGTATGGGTGGTTCCATTGCTGGCAACAAGTGACAGACATCCTGGCAATTCTTTGGACAACTCAGAAAAATCAAAGTTCCTCTGAAACACCTGGTAACCCCCCACATTACCTGTAAACCCCCCCCCCCCCCCCCCGATTACCTGTAACCACCCCAGATTACCTGTAACCACCCTGGATTACCTGTAACCCCCCCGGATTACCTGTAACCACCCCAGATTACCTGTAGCCCCCCTGGATTACCTTTAACCCCCCCCCCGCATTACCTGTAACCACCCCGAATTACCTGTAATCCCCCAGATTACCTGTAACCACCCCAGATTACCTCTTACCACCCCAGACTGCCCGTCACCACCCCACATTACCTGTAACCACCCTGGATTACCTGTAACCACCCCAGATTACCTGTAACCACCCTGGATTACCTGTAACCACCCCAGATTACCTGTAACCACCCCAGATTACCTGTAACCACCCTGGATTACCTGTAACCACCCCAGATTACCTGTAACCACCCCAGATTACCTGTAACCACCCCAGATTACCTGTAACCACCCCGGATTACCTGTAACCACCCTGGATTACCTGTAACCACCCTGGATTACCTGTAACCACCCCGGATTACCTGTAACCACCCTGGATTACCTGTAACCACCCTGGATTACCTGTAACCACCCCAGATTACCTGTAACCACCCTGGATTACCTGTAACCACCCCAGATTACCTGTAACCACCCCAGATTACCTGTAACCCCCCCGCATTACCTGTAACCACCCCGCATTACCTGTAACCACCTCGCATTACCTGTAACCACCCCGGATTACCTGTAACCACCCCAGATTACCTGTAACCACCCCAGATTACCTGTAACCCCCCCGCATTACCTGTAACCACCCCAGATTACCTGTAACCACCTCGCATTACCTGTAACCACCCCAGATTACCTGTAACCACCCCAGATTACCTGTAACCACCCCAGATTACCTGTAACCACCCTGGATTACCTGTAACCACCCCAGATTACCTGTAACCACCCCACACACACACCCCGGATTACCTATAACTACCTTAGATTACCTGTAACCACCCCAAATTACCTGTAAACACCTTGGATTACCTGTAACCCCCATGATTACCTGCAACCCCCCCCCCAGATTACCTGTAACCACCCCAGATTACCTGTAACCACCCCAGATTGCCCGTCACCACCCCACATTACCTGTAACCACCCTGGATTACCTGTACCACCCCAGATAGCCAGTGAACACCTCCAATTGCTCGTAATCACCCCTGATAGCCAGTAAATACCCCAGATTGCCCATAACCACCGCACATTGCTTGTCGCCACCCCGGATAGCCAGTAAACACCCACAGATTGCCCGCAACCAAAATCGCACTCCTTGTCTTCTGAGCCCCACTGTGTGCCCATGGAGTGTTCTATGCCCAGTGGCGTAGCTACAGCAGTCACCACGGTCGCCATGGCGACTGGGCCCTCACGGGCCCCCGTCACCTCTCTTTGTCCCATCCATGAAGCAATGGGTCACAAAGACAGCAAGCTGCTGCTGAAGAGCGGCTCACCTCTCCGCCCAGGCCCCTCCCCAGGCACCTCCCCTGGCCCTCCCCAGGCCCCTCCCCTGGCCTCTCCCCAGGCCCCTCCCCTGGCCTCTCCCCTGGCCTCTCCCTAGGCCCTCCCCAGGCCCCTCCCCTGGCCTCTCCCCAGGCCCCTCCCCTGGCCTCTCCCCAGGCCCCTCCCCTGGCCTCTCCCAGGTCCCTCCCCAGGCCCCTCCCCTGGCCTCTCCCCAGGCCCTCCCCAGGCCCCTCCCCTGGCCTCTCCCCAGGCCCCTCCCCAGGCCCCTCACCTGATGACGTCACCAGAAGCCGAGGCCGGCGGGAGGAAGAGGAGGAGGTGGAGCTTTGGCCTCCATTCATCTCCATTTCATGGTCAGAGCTGTGAGTGTGAGGACCCAGCAGGGGGAGGTGACCAGACAGAGAGGACCCAGCAGGGGGAGGTGGCCAGACAGAGAGAAGCCAGCAGGGGTAGGTGGCCAGACAGAGAGAAGCCAGCAGGGGTAGGTGGCCAGACAGAGAGGACCCAGCAGGGGTAGGTGGCCAGACAGAGAGAAGCCAGCAGGGGGAGGTGGCCAGACAGAGAGAAGCCAGCAGGGGGAGGTGGCCAGACAGAGAGAAGCCAGCAGGGGTAGGTGGCCAGACAGAGAGAAGCCAGCAGGGGTAGGTGGCCAGACAGAGAGAAGCCAGCAGGGGTAGGTGGCCAGACAGAGAGAAGCCAGCAGGGGGAGGTGGCCAGACAGAGAGAAGCCAGCAGGGGGAGGTGGCCAGACAGAGAGAAGCCAGCAGGGGGAGGTGGCCAGACAGAGAGAAGCCAGCAGGGGTAGGTGGCCAGACAGAGAGAAGCCAGCAGGGGGAGGTGGCCAGACAGAGAGAAGCCAGCAGGGGGAGGTGGCCAGACAGAGAGGACCCAGCAGGGGTAGGTGGCCAGACAGAGAGAAGCCAGCAGGGGTAGGTGGCCAGACAGAGAGAAGCCAGCAGGGGTAGGTGGCCAGACAGAGAGGACCCAGCAGGGGTAGGTGGCCAGACAGAGAGAAGCCAGCAGGGGTAGGTGGCCAGACAGAGAGAAGCCAGCAGGGGTAGGTGGCCAGACAGAGAGAAGCCAGCAGGGGTAGGTGGCCAGACAGAGAGAAGCCAGCAGGGGTAGGTGGCCAGACAGAGAGAAGCCAGCAGGGGTAGGTGGCCAGACAGAGAGGACCCAGCAGGGGTAGGTGGCCAGACAGAGAGAAGCCAGCAGGGGTAGGTGGCCAGACAGAGAGAAGCCAGCAGGGGAAGGTGGCCAGACAGAGAGAAGCCAGCAGGGGGAGGTGGCCAGACAGAGAGAAGCCAGCAGGGGTAGGTGGCCAGACAGAGAGAAGCCAGCAGGGGGAGGTGGCCAGACAGAGAGAAGCCAGCAGGGGTAGGTGGCCAGACAGAGAGAAGCCAGCAGGGGTAGGTGGCCAGACAGAGAGGACCCAGCAGGGGTAGGTGGCCAGACAGAGAGAAGCCAGCAGGGGTAGGTGGCCAGACAGAGAGAAGCCAGCAGGGGTAGGTGGCCAGACAGAGAGAAGCCAGCAGGGGTAGGTGGCCAGACAGAGAGGACCCAGCAGGGGTAGGTGGCCAGACAGAGAGAAGCCAGCAGGGGTAGGTGGCCAGACAGAGAGGACCCAGCAGGGGTAGGTGGCCAGACAGAGAGAAGCCAGCAGGGGTAGGTGGCCAGACAGAGAGAAGCCAGCAGGGGGAGGTGACCAGACAGAGAGAAGCCAGCAGGGGGAGGTGGCCAGACAGAGAGGACCCAGCAGGGGGAGGTGGCCAGACAGAGAGGACCCAGCAGGGGTAGGTGGCCAGACAGAGAGGACCCAGCAGGGGTAGGTGGCCAGACAGAGAGGACCCAGCAGGGGTAGGTGGCCAGACAGAGAGAAGCCAGCAGGGGTAGGTGGCCAGACAGAGAGGACCCAGCAGGGGTAGGTGGCCAGACAGAGAGGACCCAGCAGGGGTAGGTGGCCAGACAGAGAGAAGCCAGCAGGGGGAGGTGGCCAGACAGAGAGAAGCCAGCAGGGGGAGGTGGCCAGACAGAGAGAAGCCAGCAGGGGTAGGTGGCCAGACAGAGAGAAGCCAGCAGGGGTAGGTGGCCAGACAGAGAGAAGCCAGCAAAGGTAGGTGGCCAGACAGAGAGAAGCCAGCAGGGGGAGGTGGCCAGACAGAGAGAAGCCAGCAGGGGGAGGTGGCCAGACAGAGAGAAGCCAGCAGGGGGAGGTGGCCAGACAGAGAGGACCCAGCAGGGGTAGGTGGCCAGACAGAGAGAAGCCAGCAGGGGGAGGTGGCCAGACAGAGAGAAGCCAGCAGGGGGAGGTGGCCAGACAGAGAGAAGCCAGCAGGGGGAGGTGGCCAGACAGAGAGGACCCAGCAGGGGGAGGTGGCCAGACAGAGAGAAGCCAGCAGGGGTAGGTGGCCAGACAGAGAGAAGCCAGCAGGGGTAGGTGGCCAGACAGAGTGGACCCAGCAGGGGTAGGTGGCCAGACAGAGAGAAGCCAGCAGGGGTAGGTGGCCAGACAGAGAGAAGCCAGCAGGGGAAGGTGGCCAGACAGAGAGAAGCCAGCAGGGGGAGGTGGCCAGACAGAGAGAAGCCAGCAGGGGTAGGTGGCCAGACAGAGAGAAGCCAGCAGGGGTAGGTGGCCAGACAGAGAGAAGCCATCAGGGGTAGGTGGCCAGACAGAGAGAAGCCAGCAGGGGCAGGTGGCCAGACAGAGAGAAGCCAGCAGGGGTAGGTGGCCAGACAGAGAGGACCCAGCAGGGGGAGGTGACCAGACAGAGAGAAGCCAGCAGGGGGAGGTGACCAGACAGAGAGAAGCCAGCAGGGGTAGGTGGCCAGACAGAGAGAAGCCAGCAGGGGGAGGTGGCCAGACAGAGAGGACCCAGCAGGGGTAGGTGGCCAGACAGAGAGAAGCCAGCAGGGGGAGGTGGCCAGACAGAGAGAAGCCAGCAGGGGGTAGGTGGCCAGACCGAGAGAAGCCAGCAGGGGGAGGTGGCCAGACAGAGAGAAGCCAGCAGGGGTAGGTGGCCAGACAGAGAGAAGCCAGCAGGGGTAGGTGGCCAGACAGAGAGAAGCCAGCAGGGGGAGGTGGCCAGACAGAGAGAAGCCAGCAGGGGGAGGTGGCCAGACAGAGAGAGCCCAGCAGGGGGAGGTGGCCAGACAGAGAGAAGCCAGCAGGGGTAGGTGGCCAGACAGAGAGAAGCCAGCAGGGGTAGGTGGCCAGACAGAGAGAAGCCAGCAGGGGTAGGTGGCCAGACAGAGAGAAGCCAGCAGGGGTAGGTGGCCAGACAGAGAGAAGCCAGCAGGGGTAGGTGGCCAGACAGAGAGAAGCCAGCAGGGGAAGGTGGCCAGACAGAGAGAAGCCAGCAGGGGGAGGTGGCCAGACAGAGAGAAGCCAGCAGGGGTAGGTGGCCAGACAGAGAGAAGCCAGCAGGGGGAGGTGGCCAGACAGAGAGAAGCCAGCAGGGGTAGGTGGCCAGACAGAGAGAAGCCAGCAGGGGTAGGTGGCCAGACAGAGAGGACCCAGCAGGGGTAGGTGGCCAGACAGAGAGAAGCCAGCAGGGGGAGGTGGCCAGACAGAGAGAAGCCAGCAGGGGGAGGTGGCCAGACAGAGAGAAGCCAGCAGGGGGAGGTGGCCAGACAGAGAGAAGCCAGCAGGGGTAGGTGGCCAGACAGAGAGAAGCCAGCAGGGGTAGGTGGCCAGACAGAGAGGACCCAGCAGGGGTAGGTGGCCAGACAGAGAGAAGCCAGCAGGGGTAGGTGGCCAGACAGAGAGAAGCCAGCAGGGGTAGGTGGCCAGACAGAGAGAAGCCAGCAGGGGTAGGTGGCCAGACAGAGAGGACCCAGCAGGGGGAGGTGGCCAGACAGAGAGGACCCAGCAGGGGTAGGTGGCCAGACAGAGAGGACCCAGCAGGGGTAGGTGGCCAGACAGAGAGGACCCAGCAGGGGTAGGTGGCCAGACAGAGAGGACCCAGCAGGGGTAGGTGGCCAGACAGAGAGGACCCAGCAGGGGTAGGTGGCCAGACAGAGAGAAGCCAGCAGGGGGAGGTGGCCAGACAGAGAGGACCCAGCAGGGGGAGGTGGCCAGACAGAGAGAAGCCAGCAGGGGTAGGTGGCCAGACAGAGAGAAGCCAGCAGGGGTAGGTGGCCAGACAGAGAGGACCCAGCAGGGGTAGGTGGCCAGACAGAGAGAAGCCAGCAGGGGTAGGTGGCCAGACAGAGAGAAGCCAGCAGGGGTAGGTGGCCAGACAGAGAGGACCCAGCAGGGGGAGGTGGCCAGACAGAGAGGACCCAGCAGGGGGAGGTGGCCAGACAGAGAGGACCCAGCAGGGGTAGGTGGCCAGACAGAGAGGACCCAGCAGGGGTAGGTGGCCAGACAGAGAGGACCCAGCAGGGGTAGGTGGCCAGACAGAGAGGACCCAGCAGGGGTAGGTGGCCAGACAGAGAGGACCCAGCAGGGGTAGGTGGCCAGACAGAGAGAAGCCAGCAGGGGGAGGTGGCCAGACAGAGAGGACCCAGCAGGGGGAGGTGGCCAGACAGAGAGAAGCCAGCAGGGGGAGGTGGCCAGACAGAGAGAAGCCAGCAGGGGTAGGTGGCCAGACAGAGAGGACCCAGCAGGGGTAGGTGGCCAGACAGAGAGAAGCCAGCAGGGGTAGGTGGCCAGACAGAGAGAAGCCAGCAGGGGTAGGTGGCCAGACAGAGAGGACCCAGCAGGGGTAGGTGGCCAGACAGAGAGAAGCCAGCAGGGGTAGGTGGCCAGACAGAGAGGACCCAGCAGGGGTAGGTGGCCAGACAGAGAGAAGCCAGCAGGGGTAGGTGGCCAGACAGAGAGAAGCCAGCAGGGGTAGGTGGCCAGACAGAGAGGACCCAGCAGCAGTGACAATGGGGCAGATTATTACACTGTCACTAGATCTGCTCCTGCTGAGCTGCTGGGACTATCTGGGACTATCTGGGACTATCTGGGACTGTCTGGGACTGTCTGGGACTATCTGGGACTATCTGGGACTATCTGGGACTATCTGGGACTGTCTGGGACTATCTGGGACTATCTGGGACTATCTGGGACTATCTGGGACTATCTGGGACTATCTGGGACTGTCTGGGACTGTCTGGGACTATCTGGGACTATCTGGGACTATCTGGGACTATCTGGGACTGTCTGGGACTGTCTGGGACTATCTGGGACTATCTGGGACTATCTGGGACTGTCTGGGACTATCTGGGACTATCTGGGACTATCTGGGACTGTCTGGGACTATCTGGGACTATCTGGGACTATCTGGGACTGTCTGGGACTATCTGGGACTGTCTGGGATTGGGTGGGGCAGAAGCTCTGGAGCCACTAAAGCTGTTGCCTCTGCCTGACTGTATAGTAACAGGCAGCAGCTTTAGTTAGGAGAGAAAAAATTATATATTTTTATTATTATTAACTATTATTTATTTATTTTATCATTAAGTTAAAGGGAAGGTTTTTTTTAGTTAAAGACAAAATATATATATAGTTATCCTGGGCCTCTCTCATTGCATCTGACATATCCCTTCATCCCCTCCATTCTTACCATCCTTATCATCTCCCCTTACCTCTATCCCATCCTGACCTCTATCCCATCCTGATTTCTAGCCATACACCATGCCGCTATAGCCCTTACTGTTATGTATATCCTACCCACCCTAACCCTTGTCCTCACATCATCTCCTCTACATGTACTAATTACCACCTACCCTATTCTGTCTCTCTATATACCTACCTGACACCCTCTCTAACCTATGCGCTGATCAGTTAATAGGATTATTGACCTGGATGCAATATGTTAACTGCCTGTTATTAGCTCCTCTGCATCCCACTGTGTATATATATGTATATATATCTTTGTCCCATATATTGTTATACTTTCTATCCATTTTATTGTTCATTCTCATTTGACTTATTTTTGTATACTCCCATTGTCATGTACACTTTGGATTTATACCATGTTCATTCATTACAGAGATCTACTAGCCTGAGGAAGGCCCGGGAAGGGCCGAAAGCTCGCTTTATAGTCACGATCTCTACTGCTTATATATTTCATACTGGTCGGAGTATACAACCTTTTTCTATCACTGTAAAATAAACTATCACTTCTGCATTATTTTGAGTGCCGTGGATTTTACTTCTTTTAGAAACAATACCTTTAGCTTGGCCTCCTGGGCACCTTAGAACAAATCTAATTAACACACTGACACTTTATACCCGGGCAGCGCCGGGTACATTTTCTAGTATATATTATATCTTATATACATCAGGTTATCCAGGAGACTCATGGTTAACCTGCTGTATATAAGATGTAACATACACTACTGCACCCAACATCTCCATTGTAACCTGCTGTATATACCATGTAACACTATATACTACTGCACCCAACATCTCCTGGATAACCTGCTGTATATAACATGTAAGACTATACACTACTGCACCCAACATCTCCATTGTAACCTGCTGTATATACCATGTAACACTATATACTACTGCACCCAACATCTTGTGAGGGGGGTTGGGGGGGCCCAAGTTGACCCCTTGCATCAGGGCCCATGAGACATTAGCTACACCCCTGTTTATGGCCACATATGTGGTACCGTTCTACTCTGTGGGGTCACAATGCTCATTATACCCCTAGATTCATTCCTTAGGGTGTGTAGTTTCCAAAATGGGGTCACTTATGGGGGTCTCCAGGATACAAGCCTCCTAAATCCACTGGTCCCTAAAAAAAAATCGGTTCTGGAAATTTCAGGAAAATGTGATAATTTGCTGATACATTTCTAAGCCCCGTAACACCCTAAAAAAGTAAAATACAATATGTCTACAAAATGAAATCAGAATAAAGAGGACATATCGGTAATGTGACTGAGGGTGCATTTACACAGAAAGATTTATCTGACAGATTTTGGAAGCCAAAGCCAGGAATGGATTTGAAAAGAGGATAAATCTCAATCTTTCCTTTATGACCTGGTCCCTGTTTACAGTCTATTCCTGGCTTTGGCTTCCAAAATCTGTCAGATAAATCTTTCTGTGTAAACGCACCATTAGTAACTAATTTATGTCATGTGACTTTCTTTTTTAGAAGCAAAGAATTTCAAAGTTCGTAAAGTGCTAATTTTTGCAAATTTTTCATGATATTTTGATGTCTTTCACAAAAAAAACACAAGACAGTGACCAAATTTTCCAACTAACATAAAGTACCATATGTTACGAAAAAACAGTCTCAGAATGGCTAGCATACGTTACAGCATCACTGAGCTATAAGCGCATAAAGTGAGACAGGTCAGATTGTGAATAATGAGCCGGGTCCCTAAGGGGTTAAGAGTCTCTGCTATTGCTTCGGCTTGCTCTTGTAAGGGGTTAACAGGGGCAGCTGCAGCCTGGAGAGCCTGACTTGAGTGTGCAGCAGAGAATACAGGTAACACGGGGGCAGCAGTCAGGCATGAGGGTGGAGAGCTAACATAGGAAGTCTCTGTAGGGGGTCACCGGCAGTGATGACTTTTGGTCCGACGGCATCGGCGCTCTCGTCACGCCTGTGATCCCGGCCGCATAGTTACGATCCCGCGAATATGCGGCCAGGATTTCCAGGGATTTCAACATTGATTCCCTGGAATATCCTGGCCGCATATTCCCGGGAGCGCAAGTATGTGGCCGGGATCACAGGCGTGGCGAGAGAGCGCCGATGCTTTCAAACCAAAAGTCCGAGCAGTTTGCTCATCTCTGGTCACTGGTACCTGGAGGACTAAGTGACTTAAGGGCCAGACTCTTGGACTCTGTGAATGGCATGGCGGGGTTCTGTTTGGCTAAGTCCCGGAGTCTATCCTGTGTGGACCTGGAATCTACTCCCTCTATGATTCTGTCCATGATGATGTGTTCTGCATCAGCAGGTGTGATGGTGTCTAGTTGGAGTACAGCTCTGAAGGCAGCGTGTAGTGCGAGTGCATAGTCTCTGAGGGTCGCACCTGGCTTCTGGCGTCTGTCATAGAACCTGAGTCTGACCTCTGATGGAGACTGAGTCTCGAACTCCTCAATTAATTTTCGCAGGAGAGCGTCAACACTGGTCTTGTGGACAGGTGGCCAGGTGCGGACCTCCTCAGCTGCTGGTCCTTCCAACTGGTCAAGCAGAATCTCCACCTGCTGCTCAGGAGATAAAGAAAGAAACTTGAGTGATCTGCGCAGCTTTTCACTGAAGTGGGCCAGTCTTCTTGTGGTCCCCCGATAGAACGGGAGATTAGTGGGGTGCAGGAAGATAGAAGCGGGGTGAGCCGCCATAGCAGGGGCAGATGCAGCGGCAGCTGCTGGGGCTGCCAATGGGGCAGGTGCTGGAGAGGATGCAGGTGAGAGGGTAACAACGTGGTTGTCCACAGGATCATTGATCTTGAAACCAGACATGGAGGATGGTGCAGGAACATTCTGATGGCGGAGCTGATGGGTTGGGGCCAGTGCCTCACTCGTAGTGCGCCACGACAGGAACGAGAAGAGATCCGGCTGCCACAAGATGGCGCTGAGGAACTTCCAGTGAGGACACTTACCCCCCCCTAGTTCCGACCCTAGAAGGTGATGACCCATTGGCGGGCTTTCTGGCAATTCTCCTGCGGTTTTCTCGTTTGGCTGGTTTTCTGGCAGTGTATAAAGAATACGAGTTCAGGCAATAAAGATGGCTCCCCCACTCTTACTGTCAGGGTCACTCGAGTAGAAGTAGTTCTCTTCAGGGCAATAGGTGGTGCAATACTGACTCCTGGGTGATTTTTTTGAACGTATTAAGCACACAGTTCCAACAATGAAACACACCATACACAGAATGATATGCTCCAATTGTCTTTATCCAAAAATATTTTTGAGGATACAAATGCACAATGGTAAATTCACCCAACACTCGGGCTTAAGGTCCAGATGCTGTGTGAGAGACAAAGTCCTTTAGAAGCTCAATCAGAGTGCTGACGTCCTCATGAAGGTGATCGGCGTTGCGGATTCTTGCTTGACAAAGTGGAGTATATCCATGAAACGTCGCAGAATCCGGCGTCTGCCTCCGCAACGCCTATCACCTTCATGAGGACGACAGCGCTCTGATTGAGCTTCTAAAGGACTTTGTCTCTCACACAGTATCTGGACTTTAAGCCCGAGTGTTGGGTGAATATACCAATGTGCGTTTGTATCCTTAAAAATATTTTTGGATAAAGAAAACTTGAGCCTATCATTTTGTGTGTACTTTTCATTTATTGGACTGTTTCTGAGGTTCACATTCCCTCTGTGTTACACACGTGTGTGAAAGACCCATGTACAGCTAATTTTGTGTATAATAAACACACACCATACACAGCATTGTAGGCAGCGACAATGAACAGCAACAAGCCTTGTAAACCTGTTCGTGACGCCACTTCTGTTGTGAGCCCCTGGAGAATGTAGCGGTGGGACGGCTGGTCACTTGCTAGGTGGAAATGTGACGGCACTCTGGTGGTGAATGGCCGAGATACAGCCGGACCTTAGGGTTTTGTCACGTGACGCCAGTTCCTGGTGGGCACACAGGTGTGATGGCACGCCTGCTTTTAAAGTGAAAGGCCGGTTGTGCCCTTCTCCCCTATGGTCGGTGTCCTGTCGGGTTGCTTCAGGGTCCCTTGGGATAGTGTAGTCACAGGTGGTCAGAGCGGTGTATTGACCCTCCCGGATAGTAGGACCCCCCACCCACAGAAAGGGGAATTGTCCCAAGGTTGTGGTGTATGTGCTGTGCAGGTGGTAGCGAAAAATCACAGACTCCGTTGATAATGTTGACTTTGTTATTACTTGTAAATATGCAACAGGTGCTTGATACACTTGATAAAGTTCCAATAAATACTGAGACGTAAAACCACCAGATCTGCTTGATAAGTGTGGAGTAGGATGTAGTAGAGTTGATAAGGTTGTACTAAAGTAGTGTAGTAGAGAGGAGGGTGCCGTGATAGTCTCAACCCGAGTAGTAATGTGCTCTGCCGGGATGCTGGAGTGTAGAGAAGAATACTTGTAGAAGGAGAAGAAGACAACCTGTGCCTATTGACTTTCCTATAGTCTTCACACCACCTTATGCCCACTAGCCCTGGCTGAACCTTCCCAATGGGTGACACAGGCCCCAGACCTTGTTACCTGGGATGAGCACAGTGCTGAGGGTTTTCTGCTGACACTCACGCTGCGAGATGGAGTTCATAGACTTTCCAGTAACTTTGCTCTGTCCGGATCAGTTCCTAGCTCTTTGGCTCTTTAGTGGATATTGTCCTGCACTGTGGTTACTCCTACTCCTTGGCATGGGTTGAGATGATCTGTTGGCTAGTCCTCTCCTGAAGGGTTTAGCACGGCATCATACAGTGTACAGGCACTTCAAGAAAGAAGTAAGAGGGCACTGTCCTGCGTCCTACCCATGCGGGGTACTGACTAAGACATAGACTGACTAAAAGCTCTCCTTCCTGTCCAGCATGTAAGGTGCGCTGTGGTTGGATGGAAAGAGTGCAACAGAAGAGTAGAAAGGGAAGAGGTGATAGGACAGAAGAAAGTAAAGATCCTACTGGCTCACAGAATCTGGTACACAAACACAAAATAACCCTTTTAGACACTTCAGCTGTGCAGCTTCCATACTTCAATATACAATACAGCGGCATCTATTGGTCATCTTTGGCAGCAATAAGACCACAAAAAGTACAGACTTTTAAGAAAGGTGTGAAAAATAGTAACACCCCTAGTGGGACACCACAAGTGTGACTAGCACGCCGTATAGCTGCCAGTCCGACCCCAACCATCCCAAAGCCAAAAAACTTAATGTAGGCATTGCCAGGCTGATGGCTTTGGAAATGTTGCCTTTCCGCCTGGTGGACACAGATGGCTTCTGCCTTGTTCTGGCCCTGGCATGTCCGCAGTATCAGATGCCTAGCAGGCATTCCTTTGCAAGAAAAGCTGTCCCTGCCCTGGCCCAGCACGTTGCAGAAAATATCTCAAGCGCGTTGGCTGCATTTGTGTCCACCAAGGTCCATCTGACTACAGACATATGGACCAGTAAGCACGCTCAAGGTCGTTACATATGCCCGACCACTCACTGGGTGATTTTGGTGGAGGACAGTGCCTCTGGTGCCTCTGGGTCTCCGTCGACAGTCTCTCAAACTGCTGGGATGGTGCACAGCCAGGATCCCCAACCTCCACAGGTAGCATCACGTGCTGTTCTTAAATTATTTTGTCTTATAAACCGTCAACACACAGGTCAAGAGCTGTGGAGGGCTCTGCGCCCTCAGGCCGACCACTGGCTGGGTGCCAACAACCTGGCACCAGGTAAGGTGATGTGCGACATTGGGAGCAATCTCCTTGCTGCCCTTAAGACTGTCAGACTTACTTGTCTGGCACACATCATGAACCTGGTTGTGCAGAAATTTCTTAAGTGCTACCCTGGTGTTGACGTACCCCTGAAGAAGGCTCGAGGTCTTAGCTCCCACTTCCAATGTTCGCACCCAGCTTTGGCACGACTGGCATCATTGCAACGGGATCTGGGCCTCCCTGTCAACCGTCTCATCTGTGATATGGCAACACGCTGGAATCCCTGTGATATCGCAACAGGCTGGCAGCAGCGTAATGCTATTATGCAGTACGAAACGCCGCATGGCCTGACAGTGGTGCGGACCTCGGGGTGTCCACTCATAGAGAGTGGAGACAGGTTAAAGATCCTTGCCAGTTATGAAGAGGCCACCAAAATGGTCAGTCGAGATGGTGTCCTTTTCAGCATCACCGTTCTGGGGATATTTTTACTGGAACAAGTGTTAGGCACTCTGCGGCAGCAGGTCTCAGCAGTGATGGGGGAGGAGGAGGCAGACACGGAACTTTACTCACCAGAGGATGTAGAGGACCCAATGTTACACAATTGTATAGGTCTCTTTTAGGCACTGGTTCTAGGTCGAGGATGGGTGCAGGCCAGCAGTACAGCTCCCACAGTAGAGCGCATGAGGCTAGCCAGGGCTCTGGTGACGGTCAGGAGGAAGAAGTGGAGGAGGAGGAGGAAGGGCTGGACACCACCGGTACTGATTCCCCTTCACTGGTAAGAGGTTGGCACAGATTATAGGGGGAGGAGGAAGAAGAGGATGAAGATCCTGTTATTGCCCCTCGGCTTGGGAGATCCCAGTAGCATCTCACACATGAGTGCTTGGAGGCTACATTACTTCCAACATGATCCACGCATTAAAGCAATAAAAATGAACAGCGATTACTGGGTGGTGACCCTCCTTGATCCACATTACAAGACATTTCCTTCCACCCACAGAAATTGATAGTAGAATGCAGGATTTTGAGACAGTGCTCATCGACCAACTCGAGACATCTTTTGGGTTTTCACATTCTAATGTCACGGGGGAACAGCGTCAGCAACAAAGCAGCAGTAGAATCACAAGTAGCCGCCGCAGAAGCAGGCAGTGTGGCAGAATCCTACTGGGTGACATTTGGCAATCAATTGTTACCACCTCACCAACGCCGGCAAGGCAGGGCGGTATTATGACACATAGAGACCACCTTAAGACCATGGTCCATGACTATCTGCGCCTTAACATCAATGTTTTTGGACTTGGTCTTGACCCATTGACCCTTCTAAAAATTGGATTCTACCGCTGCCCACAGGTAGTGTTTCAACTGTTACAGCTGAATGTGTTTTTGAAAAATACACGTGTATGAGCTTGATGCGCACTGCATACACCTCTTTCTCCTCATCCTCTTTGTAGGCCTCCAAATAGTTATTTTTTAAATGCCTCCATCTCTCCTGCCTCCTACCTAATTTAGTTGAACCGCAACCTCCGTGTTCTCCGGTGGGCTCTTCTCGCTGCCACCAATAGTACCAATTTTTCAGGAGCGGGTAAAGGCCCATTTTTGTCAGTCTGCATTGCAGAATAATTTTTTTTTTTATTAATCTGAACATCTAGGGCAGCATGGTGGCCCAGTGGTTAGCACTGTAGCCTTGCAGTGCTGGGGTGCTGGGTTCAAATCCCACCAAGGGCAACATCCGCAAAGAGTTTGTATGTTCTCTCTGTGTTTGCGTGGGTTTCCTTCCACACAAAAACATACAGATAGGTGAAGTGCTGTGGAATCTGTGTGCACTATACAAATACACAATTAACATCTGTTAGATTATTTCAATATTGATACAGAGGAGTTGGTGGTCTAATTTTTCCTGAGTGGCTAAAAAGCCCATTTTGGTCAATATATATTGCTGAATAATTTTTTGAAAAGTCAATCTCTTCATCTTTTAGATGTTTCATGCAGAGGAGTTGTTGGTTAAATATATCCTGAGTGGGTACAGAGCCCATATTTGACAGTCTGCATTGCAGAACAATTTTTTAAAATAATCTCTTCATCTGTTAGATGTATCAATGTTTTGTACAGAGGAGTTCCCAAGTATTTTTCTCCCATAGACTATAATAGGATTCGATATTCGTTCGAATATATGAATATCGGGAGCTATTTGAATCATGAGAGAACTCATGCTCTGTGATGCCTGCGGATGCAGCTGTCAGTGTATCAGTGTACCATGGAGGCAGGCAACGCTGTGTCATGGGTTCCCAGGCCCCATGGCAGCTGCCTGGTTTGCCTCCATGGTAGGTACGCCACTGACTGTGTATTCATCTATATAGTACTTCAAAGACTGTTCAGTAACTTTACGGCCTCCCCCCTCCCCCTCTTTATGCTTGATGTCCACCGCCAACACACTGACAGAAAATCAAGTTATTCCCTTCTTACCCCAGGGGAGTGCTGCCATATCATATAGCCTGTAACACCATTCTGCAGACCCCGGTACATCCTCAGTCACTGCTGGCTCCGCTCTGGGATTTTCCTGCCGGGGCGGGCCTGGTGGACGGATCTTGTAGGATTTGGCTCCTGTGGTTTGTGCACAGGATGGGAAAGAGATTAGGAGACGTGATTGTGGAGGGAGATGGCGGCGCCGCCTCACATCGGAGCTGGAAGAGATTGTGTCATCGGAGCTTTGATGTTAGATTCTCTCCCACATGAGCGGAGGAGCGGCCATATTGTGCTGCAGTTAGAGAGACGTGTAGGTGGTCCTGGGACGTCTCCACTATATACTGTGTCTATAGATCCACTATCCATGGATGAATAATAATAAATAATACACCGCACCAGCAACACATTAGCGCAGTCCTCCAATTACTTCTCCTGTCACCGACGTGCACCAAATAGCACACACAAACAAGGACAGTGAGATCTGACTAATCCCGCCCACTGGCCCTGCCTCAACGGCCCTAAACGGCCGCGGAGAACCACAAACACGTTCCCTACTCGATACGTGGAACACAGAACACAGACAGACAAACACAATAAGAGATGTGTGACAAACCAGGTCAGCAACAGTCGGGTGGCGTAGTACAAAAACAGTAAGCAGGAGAATAGTCGGGGTCAGGTGCAAAAGGTCAGGAACACGGAGAACAGAGAAAAGGGGCAGGGAGCTGAGCAGTAAACTCTAATAGTCAGCAGGGAAGTGAGCAGCTCCAGGATCAGAGACTAGGTCCAGCAGCAGGTTGGACCAGCCCTGATCCCAGCACCAAGCTCAGCAGTACAGTAACCCCTGCACCGCCAGGAGTCTGACAGGCAAGGCAGGCTGGTAAATTCAAACTCAATTCAGACAGACACAGTGCAATAAACAGACAGACAGCGCAAAGTCATATTCCTAGCCGAATAGCCCTACGGAACCTAGCGATGGCCGAAACGCTCTACAGTACCCATCGATGGGCCGAAACACCATACAGAGCCCAGAGTTTGCTGAAACGCCCTATAGAACCCAGCATTGGGCTGAAACGCCCTACAGTACCCAGCGGTGGCAGAAACATACTATAGAACCCAGCAATGGCCAAAACGCCCTACAGAACCCAGCAATTGGCCGAAACACTGTACAGAACCCAAAGTTGGCCAAAATGCCCTATAGAACTCAGCATTGGGCCAAATTGCCCTATAGAACTCAGCATTGGGCCGAAACGCCCTATAGAACCCATAGCCATTTTAATACACTGGTGAACCTGGTGGAGGGCTCTCCTCCCTTTTTGGCGACACCCCCTCTCCCAGTGTTATTAGAATCAGTGCTCCACACACACAGTATAATGACCTGAAAGTGCCCCCACACTGTATTAAGAGCCCCAATACATGCGGTAGTTGTCTTATAGCAGTATTTCCACCATACAGCGATTACATATTGCCTCATAACTGCTCTGAACAAAACAGAAAGATATAACCAATTAGACCATTACATAACACTATCACTACAAGCCTATAACAGAGTGCAGTTACATCCAGTCACTCACAGGGGGCGTCTTCTCTCATCAGAGTCTGTCACTTTTTCTTTCTCTCCATACAGCATGGCCTCCTTTATGTCTTCCCCCCAGCTGTGTATCCTCTCTCCAGAATCTACCAGAAATATTTTAGGCTCCAACACATAGTTGTTAGGTCCTCTGTACCCCTATATAATAGATACACCCCTCTGTGCCCCTATATAGTATGTACACCCCTCTGTGCCCCTATATAGTAGTTACACTCCTCTGTACCCCTATATAGTAGATACACCCCTCTGTACCCCTACATAGTAATTACACCCCCTCTGTACCTCTATATAGTAGTTACTTCCCTCTGTACCCCTATATAGTAGTTACACCCCTCTGTGCTCCTATATAGTTGTTACCCCCTCTGTACCTCTATATAGAAGTTACCCCCTCTGTACCCCTATATAGTAGTTACACTCCTCTGTACCCCTATATAGTAGTTACACCCCTCTGTACCCCTATATAGTAGTTACACCCCTCTCTACCCCTATATAGTTATTACACTCCTCTGTACCCCTATATAGTAGTTAAACCCCTCTCTACCCTTATATAGTAGTTACACCCCTCTGTGCCCCTATATAGTAGTTACCCCCTCTGTACGCATATATAGTAGTTACACCCCTCTGTGCCCCTATATAGTAGTTACCCCCTCTGTACGCATATATAGTAGTTACCCCCCTCTGTACCCCTATATAGTAGTTGCACCCCTCTGTGCCCCCATGGTTTTTAGGTGTCCCTGTGCCCCCACTTAATAATTAGGTATGCTCTGTGCCTCAGTATAGTAGTAAGGTCCCTATGTAATATAGGCCCCTCTGTGCAGTCCCCATATAGTATGTTCACTTGTGTGCAGCCCCCAGTAGTATATAGACCCCATTGTGCTGCCCCCAGTAGTATATACCCTTTGTATGCTGCCCCCAGTGGTATATAGACCTCCTATGTTCTGCCCCCACTAGTATATAGACCCCTATGTGCTGTCCCCAGTAGTATATAGACCCCATTGTGCTGCCCCCAGTAGTATATAGACCCCATTGTGCTGCCCCCAGTAGTATATAGACTCCATTGTGCTGCCCCCAGTGGTATATAGACCTCCTATGTTCTACCCCCAGTAGTATATGGACCCCTGTGTGCTGTCCCCAGTATTATACAGACCCCATTGTGCTGCCCCCAGTAGTATATAGACCCCATTGTGCTGCCCCAGTAGTATATAGACCCCATTGTGCTGCCCAGTACTATATATCCCTTGTGTCCTGCCCCCAGTAGTATATAGACCCCTGTGTGCCGCCCCAGTAGTATGTAGACCCCGTGTGCTGCCTCCAGTAGTCTATAGCCCCCCGTGCACTCCCTAGTAATATATAGACCCCCTGTGCGTTCTTCCAGTAGTATATAGCCCCCTTGTGTGCTCCTCTAGTAGTATATAGACCCCTGTGTGCTGCTTCCAGTAGTATATAGCCCCCCATGCGCTCCCCAGTAATATATACCCCCGCTTTGTGCTCCCCAGTAGTATATAGACCCCTGTGCGCTCCCTCAGTAGTATATAGCCCCTCAGTGCGCTTCCCCAGTAGTATATAGATCCCCTGTGCTCCCCCAGTAGTATTTAGCCCCCCTGTGCGCTCCCTCAGTATAAAGTCCCCCTGTGCGCTACTCCAGTAGTATATAGCCCCCCTGTGCACTCCCCCAATAGTATATAGCCCCACATGTGCTCCCCCAGTAGTATAAAGTCCCCCTGTGCACTACTCCAGTAGCATATAGCCCCCCTGTGCACTCCCCCAGTAGTATATAGCCACACATGTGCTCCCCCTGTGCGCTCCCCCCAGTAGTATTTAGCCCACCCCTGTGCGCTCCCTCAGTATAAAGTCCCCCTGTGCGCTACTCCAGTAGTATATAGCCCCCCTGTGCACTCCCCAAGTAGTTTATAGCCCCACATGTGCTCCCCCAGTAGTATATAGCCCCCCTGTGCGCTCCCCCAGTAGTATATAGACCCCTGCTTTGTTTCCCCAGTAGTATATAGCCCCCCTTTGGGCTCCCCCTCCCATATTACCCCCCTGTGCACTCTCCCAGTAGTATATAGCCCCCCTGTCTGCTCCCCAGTAGTATATGACCCCTATGTGCTCCCCCAATAATATATAGACCCCTATGTGCTCCTCCAGTAGTATATAGACCCCCTATGCGCTCTCCCAGTAGTATATAGCCCCCCTGTGCTCCCCCTCTCATATAGGCCACCGTGAGCTCCAACAGTAGTATATAGACCCCTGCTTTGTGCTCCCCAGTAGTATATAGCCCCCCTGTGCCCCCCACTCCAACATAGCATATAACATAAAAAAAAAATAGGGGGACATTTATTAAGTCCAGTGTTTTCGGCGCTGGACTTAAAAATGTCCCAGCAGCTCCGACACTACAGAGATTTATGTAGAGGCGCACGGCAGGTGGTGTGAGCTGGGGGCAGGTGGTGGTAGCTGGGGCAGGTGATGTGAGCTGGAGCAGGAGGTAGTAGCTAGAGCAGGTGGTAGTAGCTAGGGCAGGTTTTAGTAGCTAGGGCAGGTGGTGTGAGCTGGGGGGACGATGGTGGTAGCTAGGGTAGGTGGAGCGAGCTGGGGCAGGTGGTAGTAGCTGGGGCAGGTGGTGTGAGCTGGGGGGACAGGTGGTGTGAGCTGGGGTAGGTGGTGTGAGCTGGGGCAGGTGGTAGTAGCTGGGGCAGGTGGTAGTAGCTGGGGCAGGTGGTGTGAGCTGGGGGGCAGGTGGTGGTAGCTAGGGTAGGTGGTGTGAGCTGGGGCAGGTGGTAGTAGCTGGGGCAGGTGGTGTGAGCTAGGGACGGTGGTGTGAGCTGGGGCAGGTGGTCTGAGCTGGGGTAGGTGGTGTAACCTGGGGCAGGTGGTAGTAGCTAGGGCAGGTGGTGTGAGCTGGGGCAGGTGGTGGTAGCTAAGGGCAGGTGGTGTGACCTGGGGCAGGTGGTGGTAGCTAGGGTAGGTGGTGTGAGCTGCGGCAGGTGGAAGTAGCTGGGGCAGGTGGTAGTAGCTGGGGCAGGTGGTAGTGCCTGGGGCCGGTGGTAATAGCTGGGGCAGGTAGTAGTAGCTAGGACAGGTGGTGTGACCTGGGGGGCAGGTGGTGTGAGCTGGGGCAGGTGGTGTACCTCTTCAGCTGTTCAGTCTTGCCTGAGTGGTGTATGCCCTCCCTAGGTCCCGGACACTCGCTGGTTAACGTAGAACAGTGAAGGTGTAGGTGTTGTGCAAGGAACTACAGAGTCCAGCAAGCACTTAAAGTGACTGATTTAGGGGGCGTGGCTTGAGCATGGCCGGGTGAAGACATACCTGACTGCAGCTCCGGGCCCCAGGCTCTAAATCTGGGACTTTACCCTCCTTTATCGCCACACAGTTATGCCCATTGGGGGTAGGAGGACACTCGCTACCCTCCCGGCCACCCCACGGACCTCCCTGCCTCGCCCTACCCGGGTGACACCAAACGCCCTGCGGCTCTCCCCGTCCTCCCCGCGGCAAGCAAAGATGGCCGCCGCACCAGCCACAAGGCCCCCTACACAGAAATCCACGCCGGTGTTCCCAGAGCTGAGTCAATCTGTACCGGGGATCCTGCGGAAACCTCCGGATGAAGGGCAGTCACCCGCATCCCCGACAGGAACGGATCCCTTGGTCGCACTGGCCCCGGCCTCGATCCTGACGGAGGTGAAGATTCTGCTGCAGGCCCTCCCCACCAGGGATGAACTGACCACAAAACTGACGCGTATGGATGAGAGACATGCCGGAGACATGGCAGACCTCAAATCCTCCATCGCTACAATCAGCACAGCAGTCTCGGGACTGGAGGCACGCCAGGACGCTGCGGATCAGGTTCTTTCCACCCTGACACCCCGCCTGGACTCCCACGACATTGTACTGTGGGATCTAGTTGCTCACGTGGACGACCTCGAGAATCGGGGTCGCCGCAACAATGTCAAGATCCGGGGTCTACCGGAGGACATTGGCCCGGACCGCCTCACCCGAGCTGTCAGGTACATCTTCAACAGCTACCTAGGGAACCCCTCTGACACTCACATAAAGTTAGACCGCACACACAGAGTAGTCCACTATTACCAGCAGAAGGAATCGATCCTCCAGCATGCATGGGAGAAGGGACCCCTGGAATTTGAAGGTGCAGAGATCGTCCTCCTTCCAGACCTGTCCAGGCGCACTCTGGCCATGTGCCGAATGCTTCGCCCTCTATTGGACGCTATCCGGGAGTCGGGGGCCTCCTATAGATGGGGGTACCCTTCCACCTAATCATCCGACATGCCGGGACGACCTACCTTCTCCGCATTCCAGTGGACCTACCTGGGGCTCTACAGCTGATCGGCCTCTCTTCGCTGGATCTCCCAGATTGGACGGAGCCGGTGCTTCCACCCCCACCTGCTGGCCTGGTATTGAGCGGGCGCTACCCGAGACAGGAACAGCGTAGATCCCGTTCCCCGCACTGGGGCAGTCCCCGCTCTCCGCACCAACGAGATCGCTGCTCCCCTCCCCATCGCCCAACGGAGTCCCGTTGAGTGGCTGCACAAATCCAGAGATCAACTCCTGAAGGCCTGCTGCGGGACTTTCCCCGCCAGGATTTAGTTCCGGATGCCGTTAGTGTTAGTTCCAGACCGTAGGCCCTGTTGGGTTGAGACTCTGGCTACATCACGCCTCCCTGCTCTCATCCCTAGAGGGGTCTTCCCCCCCCTAGACTGTGCTTTACCCCCCCCCCCCCCCCCCCCGGGACTGTGCCTTACCCCATCCCGATGCCCCCCCCCCCCACTCTGCGCACATTACCGGCCTGCCTCCCGGACCCCTACGTTGTTCGTATGAGAAAGGATCATCATTCCCACTATGGGGGAGGCTATCATTGTTGTTGCTCATGTCTGACTCAGCAAAGGGGCAGGCACTCGGAACACAGCGGAAGAGACAGTTATGCCCAGAGTTAGTTAGTTCCTATTGTGACACAATAAATTAAAATGACAAAAGTAATAAAATCACTTCTCCTGTTGTATCTTGTAGAAAGGAAACAACAAAACTATACAGAAATTATACAGTGAATGACACATCTCTTGGATAAATATCTGTGCATATATGATAACTCCCAAATATATGTGAAAGTCCAAGTCCAAAAGACGTGTGCAAAGCACAAATAGTGCCTGGGTGCACGGCCTGATCCAATGGGAGAATACAAAGTAGTAGAGGTGGTCAGCGCCCAGTAGAATGGATATTGTTTCCTTATATCTCAATGTCAGAGCCTGAAGGTATAGCCCCTGGATACCGGGGTATGCGCAATAGAAAAAAGACTGGATTCCTTCAGCTCACGTAAAATCATTCAATTTTATTTCAATAATTCATTAAAAAGACAGCCGACGCGTTTCGAGCCTAGCCTGGCTCTTAATCATGGCATCTAAGTGATAATGTTACAAGACAAACAAAATATTAGTGTATGTACAGACAAAGTGATTAAAATTACACATAACAAAGTATTAGTCACAAAGGAAATGGACAACAAAATGAGTAAGCAGGGATTGTATAACATATGTGGTATTATCGTAATGCGCTTAGAGTATAATTGCATGACATAACAAGCTTGTTCTGCACACCGTTGTATTATAGATGAGATAAGACATACCATATAATATGAACTCTAAATGTGATGTGTAATAAGACACTCAATAAAACAAGTGTGGGAAAAAAATCTGTCCCAAAAAATGGGAAAAACATAAATGCAAAGAATCAGCACATTCTAATAGAATACCTGGAATTAGTGCAATCATTGGGGAAAGGAATAATGCCTCCCATATTGAACGAACACCATGGAAACAGAAAGTCTCTGTAATACACAAATGGAATAGATGGCTAATGTATGCAGAGACCGATGGCACAAGTTGCATAGTCATGTCGCATGAGCCATATGTATCCACTGGAGTATGGAGATATAACTACATAGCCACTCACCTAAACCGGACCGGGACAGCAGGAGAGACGCTTATCGCGCCGCAGAGAAATGCGGCGTCTAAGACAGGTGATTGAGTGTCGGGATAAGTGCCCGGCGAAACCGGAAGTGTCGTCTCGCGTGCTATACCTTCAGGTTTTGAAATTGAGATATAAGGAAACAATATCCATTCTACTGGGCGCTGACCACCTCTACTACTTTGTATTCTCTGTGCATTAGGCTGGCACCACCTCTCTGTCCCTCCTCCCCACCCTCCTCATCATTAGGAATGCCCCTGGCAGGTATTCTCCTATTCATCAGCTGTGTGAGCAGGGGCGTAGCTAATGTGTCCTAGGCCCTGGTGCGAGAGGTCAACTTGCCCCCCCCCATCCTTTCACGACCAAGTGATAATATTGGTATATATATATATATATACACACACACACACACCAAGACAGATATTACCAATAACACCAGCATATAGGAAGAGGAAATATTATCAACATATATATTACCGCCATATTGTTACTGATCAAATCCTGTATACTGAGACCAATATTACCAATAATACCAGTATATAGGAAGGATATATTACCGCCACACCACAACCACTACCATCTCCACCATATTGTTACTGACCAAATCCTGTATACTAAGACCAATATTACCAAGAATACCAGTGTATAGGAAGGTTACATTTGATGGATAATGTGTTTTCCCTTAGACCCATCAGCGGCACCATAATGGGGTATTCTTACCCCTGTGAGCTAGGCAGGACAAAAGAATATTTACTAGTACAAACAAATAAAGTTTTATTAATTCAAATAAATGGACCCTCCTCCCTCTAAAATAAGAGAAGGCGGATCCCCACAACCAGTGAGTCATTCTAAAGCAGAAAAACTAAGAGAATAAAGGGCGGGAAGTTGTGCCGCTGATGGGACTAAGGGAAAACACATTATCTGTCAGGAACCGGACAGCAGGACAAGACAAGTCAGTAAGCCCTAAGCTCAGCCCCGCCCACTGTCCTCTACCTACTTGCCACAATCCGCCCTAAGATGTCGGCGAGCAACTGGGCGGCAGTCCCTGCACTGGCTAGGTGGGACACAAAGACAAGACAGACAGACAAAACACAATGAAGAATAGTCGACAGTCCGGGTCACAACAATCGGGCAGCACAGTACAAAAACACAATCCAACAAGCAAGGTCAATAAACAGGCAATATGGTCAGGGGCAGCAGCTAGCAGGGATGGTCAGAACACAAGGCAAGAAGGGTCAGAGAAAAGACAGATAATAGCAGAAACACAAGCAGGCAGAGACAAGCTCAATATCCGGCAGTGAGAGGCCGGCTGGCAGACACTATATAGGAGACCAGAGGTCCAGTGCAGAAGCTGATTGGACCAGACCCCTGTAGCGTCTGGAGTAGTGGATCCACTGAACCGTCACTAGCGATAGCACTAACCTCACCAGGGAGCGGAGTCTAAGGGGCCGCTGGTATTCACCAGAGCCCGCCGCAAGGTGGGATGGACTTGCTGCGGCAGGCGACCCCCAGGTCGTTACCCCTGGCTTGGTTGCTAGTGACGGCAGGCGAGGCGTGGCAGGACAGGACTCAGGAACAGGACTCAGGAACAATGGGAAGGCAGGTGGCAAGGACTAGGGACAAGGACTGAAGACAGGAACAAGGGACAAGGACTAAGGTCAGGAACAACAGGGAGCAAGGCCAAACGCTATGGGAAGCATGTAGAGGCTCCAACACCTGGGAGGGGGCAGGGCTGGAACTTATAGGAGAGTGTGATGTGCAGCAACCAATTAGGGGCGGAACTGGCCCTTTAAATCTGAGACAGCCGGCGCGCGCGCGTCCTAGGAGGCGGGGACGCGCGCCGGCCGGCACAGTGAGAGACAGGAGCGGAGGAAGGTGAGGCGCCCCCAGGGGCCGAACTAGCAGCAGCGCCGGGTCCCTGCACAAGGACCCCGGCGGCTGCATGGGGCAGGAGGAGGTTGCGGCGGCGGCCTGGAACACGGGACGCCGCCGCGGCCGTGACAACCCCTAATCTCCTCAGAACACCTGGGGCAAGAGCAACCTGACTGGCAGGGAGAACAGTCTGTCAGACCAGCTAACCAGCATCAGAGTTAACTCTGGAGTGGCCAGGAGTATCTCAGGCAAAGCGGGTGTGGCTGAACAAACACAGAAGGAAATAGAGCAGTGTTCAGACAAGGTGCAGGACATGCAAAACATACAAAAACACTGAATATCAGCGCCATCTCAGGCGCGCAGCACGAGCCAAGGGGCGCACGGAGTTTGGCACAGGCCTATTCATGACATTATCCATCACATGTAACCTTCCCTTACATCCCACAGCGGCACAATAATGGGGACTTGACACATACTTTTAAACCCCCTAAGGGTGGGATTGAGTTAACAACCGAGGTAGAAAAACTTGGAATAGAGTTTCCTATTCTGTAGCGCTTAAAGAAGGTTCTGGGCGTAGACCAAGCCGCTGCAAGACAAATTTGTTCCAGCAGTATAAGTGCTCTTTCTGCCCATGAGGCCCATGGTGGAATGGGCTTTCGTAAATTCTGGAGGATCTTGGTCATTTAAAGTGTAACAGACATTGATGCTTTCTGAAATCCACCTAGAGATTGATGGTTTGGAGGCTTTCTTGACTTTGTTTCTTCCCATGAAGGACACGAATAGATTTTCGTTTTTTCTAATCTCATCAGTCTTGGAGGCCGGTTTGAAGGCATCTGACAACATCTAGGTTTGCTAATTCTGGGTCTTCAGAGGTGAGATCCAATGGTAGTCTGGATATGGAAATCATTTGATTTAAGTTACTGAAAGAGGGACACTTAGGTGAAAAATTTGGCAAAAATTTCAAAAGTACTTTATCCTGTAGAAAAATAGTGTAGGGTTCCTTAGCAGCAAGGGCTTGCAATTCTCCTACTCTCTTGGCAGATGTTATGGCCAAGAGGAAGACGGTCTTCAGAGTTAGCTTTTTTTAAGGACATTGTCTCCAAAGCTTCAAAAGGTTCTTTACTTAAAGCTTTTAAAACAAGAGATAAGTCCCACGCATTCACAGGTCTACAGACCCTGGGACGAAGTCTGGTGATAGCTCTTATAAATCCTTTCACTTCTTGAATTTGCAGGAGCCTCTTCTGAAGATGGACTGATAGGGCTGCTAACTGTACCTTCAGGGTGTTTGGAGACAACCCCTTATCAAAGCCATCCTGCAGGAATTCTAAGATCTCTGGGACTGAAGGGTTACTGGGGTCTATTTGTCTAGGAGAACACCAAGATTGGAAGATTCTCCTGACTCTAGCATATGACCTGTTAGTAGCATCACTTCTAGAATGAGAAAGTGTGTCTGTTACTCTGCTCGAAAACCCTTTAGCCCTCAATAAGGACTGATTAGTCTCCAGGCCGTCAGATGAAGAGACCCCAGGTTCTGGCAGAGCTGCGTGCCCTAAGACACCAGGTTCTGCTGTAGTGGCTCTGCTCATCGTTAGAAGCTGGGAGAACCAGGACCTTTTCGGCCAGAAGGGAATTATCGCTATTACAGAGGCTTGGTCTTGTCTGATCTTCAGTAACACTTTGGATATCATGGCCGTTGGAGGGAATATATACGCCAGTCTGAACCCCCATGTTATTGTCATCACGTCCACTGCTACTGGATTGTCCTCCTGATAAAGTGAGCAGAATTTCGGGACTTTTGGGTTGAAACGCATTGCAATCAAGTCTATCTCCGGTAGGTCCCACATGGAGATAATTTGCAGGGTTCAGAGACCATTCACCTGGGACTGATAAATTCCAACTGAGTTTGTCGGCCACTACATTCAGAGTCCCCTTTAAATGCACTGCAGCTAGAGCGGTCAGATTTGCTTCTGCCCAATTCAGAATTCTTCCCACCTCTCCAAGGAGAACCTTGGATCTGGTGCCTCCCTGCTTGTTTAGGTAATACACAGCAGCAATGTTGTCTGATCTTACCTTGATTGCTTGACTCTGAATCTGAGGAGAGAGAAGTGTGAGGGCTTTGTAAATGGCTCCAGTTGGTTTGAAGAGAGAGTTCTTTCTGATCCAGTCCATCTTCCTTGGATCTCTTTCTCTTCTAGGTGAGCTCCCCATCCTGAGCCCGAGGCATCTGTTGTGAGAAATGTCCAGACTGGTTCTTGTATATTGGCTCCATCCTTTACCTGTGCCCACCATCGTAGGGATTTTCTTAATGTTAGAGGAATTCTGATCTTCTTGTCTAAAGATGAAGTCTTCTTGTTCCATTTCTGTAGTACTTCCGACTGTAGGGGTCTCAGATGCCAAAGGGCCCAGGGTACTGCTTCTGCAGATGAGGAGAGAAGTCCTAGATAACTCATCAGAGTCCTGAAAGGAACTCGTCGGGGAACCCTCAGGAATTTGTATCCTTCCATAATTCTCAACTTCCTTTCCGGAGTGAGATAAAGTCTCATATCTTGGGAGTCTATGACAAACCCCAGATATCTTTTGATTGTGGAGGGTATGAGGTAGGAAGGTGAGCAGGTTCAATGTGGAGGACACATCTTGGTTTAGGAGTTCCTGAGATCTTGCTACGATGAGCCAATCGTCTAGATAGGGTATAACATTTATGTTCTGCACCCTTAGAAGTGCCACCACGCAGGACACCACCTTTGTAAATACGAACGGGGCTGATGTTCTCCTGAAGGGAAGGACTTTGAATTGTAGATGTAGAATCTGCTTCCCCATTTGTACTGCGATCCGAAGAAACTTTGTGTTCTTTGAAGATAGATATATGGAAATATGCGCCGAGATCGAGAGACGCCATAAAGTCTCCTTTGTTTAGAATCATTTTCACTGATTTTATTGTTTCCATTCAAAATTTGTTCTTGTTCATAAACCTGTTTAAGTACCTAAGATCTATTATAACCTATTATTAACCCTGGGTGTAACATAGCCTAGGCCAGACTATACCCCGGGGTGTAACATAGCCCTGGGCCAGACTATACCCCGGGGAGTAACATAGCTCTGGGCCAGACTATACTCCGGGGTGTAACATAGCCTAGGCCAGACTATACCCCGGGGTGTAACATAGTCTAGGCCAGAGTATATCCCGGGGTGTAACATAGCCGAGACCAAACTATACCCCGGGGTGTAACATAGCCTAGGCCAGACTATACCCCGGGGTGTAACATAGCCTAGGCCAGAGTATATCCCGGGGTGTAACATAGCCTAGGCCAGAGTATACCCCGGGGTGTAACATAGCCTAGGCCAAACTATACCCCGGGGTGTAACATAGCCTAGGCCAGACTATACCCCGGGGTGTAACATAGTCTAGGCCACACTATACCCTGGGGTGTAACATAGCCTAGGCCAATCTATATTGCTATGTTACACCCAGGAGTATAGTTTGGCCTAGGCTATGTTACACCCCGGAGTATAGTTTGGCCTAGGCTGGTGTACACCCCGGGGTATAGTCTGGCCTAGGCTATGTTACACCCCGGGGTGTACACCAGCCTAGGCCAAACTATACCCCGGGGTGTAACATAGCCTAGGCCAAACTATACTCCGGGGTGTAACATAGCCTAGGCCAGACTATATCCCGGGTTGTAACATAGCCTAGGCCAGACTATACCCCGAGGTTTAACATAGCCTAGGCCAGACTATACCCCAGGGTGTAACATAGCCTAGGCCAGACTATACCCCAGGGTTTAACATAGCCTAGGCCAAACTATACTCCGGGGTGTAACATAGCCTAGGCCAGACTATATCCCGGGTTGTAACATAGCCCAGCCCAGACTATATCACGGGTTGTAACATAGCCTAGGCCAGACTATACCCCGGGGTGTAACATAGCCTAGGCCAGACTATACCCCGGGGTGTAACATAGCCTAGGCCAAACTATACCCCGGGGTGTAACATAACCTGGGCCAGACTATATCCCCTGGGGTGTAACATAGCCTAGGCCAGAGTATACCCCGGGGTGTAACATAGCCTAGGCCAGACTATACCCCGGGGTGTAACATAGCCTAGGCCAGACTATACCCCGGGGTGTAACATAGCCTAGGCCAGAGTATACCCCAGGGTGTAACATAGCCTAGGCCAGACTATACCCCGGGGTGTAACATAGCCTAGGCCAGAGTATACCCCGGGATGTAACATAGCCTAGGCCAAACTATACCCCAGGATGTAACATAGCCTAGGCCAGAGTATACCCCAGGGTGTAACATAGCCTAGGCCAGACTATACCCCGGGGTGTAACATAGCCTAGGCCAGAGTATACCCCGGGATGTAACATAGCCTAGGCCAGAGTATACCCCGGGGTGTAACATAGCCTAGGCCAGAGTATACCCCGGGGTGTAACATAGCCTAGGCCAGACTATACCCCGGGGTGTAACATAGCCTAGGCCAGACTATACGCTGAGGTGTAACATAGCCTAGGCCAAACTATACCCCGGGGTGTAACATAGTCTAGGCCACACTATACCCTGGGGTGTAACATAGCCTAGGCCAATCTATATTGCTATGTTACACCCAGGAGTATAGTTTGGCCTAGGCTATGTTACACCCCGGAGTATAGTTTGGCCTAGGCTGGTGTACACCCCGGGGTATAGTGTGGCCTAGGCTATGTTACACCCCGGGGTGTACACCAGCCTAGGCCAAACTATACTCCGGGGTGTAACATAGCCTAGGCCAAACTATACTCCGGGGTGTAACATAGCCTAGGCCAGACTATATCCCGGGTTGTAACATAGCCTAGGCCAGACTATACCCCGAGGTTTAACATAGCCTAGGCCAGACTATACCCCAGGGTGTAACATAGCCTAGGCCAGACTATACCCCAGGGTTTAACATAGCCTAGGCCAAACTATACTCCGGGGTGTAACATAGCCTAGGCCAGACTATATCCCGGGTTGTAACATAGCCCAGCCCAGACTATATCACGGGTTGTAACATAGCCTAGGCCAGACTATACTCCGGGGTGTAACATAGCCTAGGCCAGACTATACCCCGGGGTGTAACATAGCCTAGGCCAGACTATACCCCGGGGTGTAACATAGCCTAGGCCAAACTATACCCCGGGGTGTAACATAACCTGGGCCAGACTATATCCCCTGGGGTGTAACATAGCCTAGGCCAGAGTATACCCCGGGGTGTAACATAGCCTAGGCCAGACTATACCCCGGGGTGTAACATAGCCTAGGCCAGACTATACCCCGGGGTGTAACATAGCCTAGGCCAGAGTATACCCCAGGGTGTAACATAGCCTAGGCCAGACTATACCCCGGGGTGTAACATAGCCTAGGCCAGAGTATACCCCGGGATGTAACATAGCCTAGGCCAAACTATACCCCAGGATGTAACATAGCCTAGGCCAGAGTATACCCCAGGGTGTAACATAGCCTAGGCCAGACTATACCCCGGGGTGTAACATAGCCTAGGCCAGAGTATACCCCGGGATGTAACATAGCCTAGGCCAGAGTATACCCCGGGGTGTAACATAGCCTAGGCCAGAGTATACCCCGGGGTGTAACATAGCCTAGGCCAGACTATACCCCGGGGTGTAACATAGCCTAGGCCAGACTATACCCCGGGGTGTAACATAGCCTAGGCCAGACTATACGCTGAGGTGTAACATAGCCTAGGCCAAACTATACCCCGGGGTGTAACATAGCCTAGGCCAGACAATACCCTGGGGTGTAACATAGCCTAGGCCAGAGTATACCCCGGGGTGTAACATAGACTGTCCCTCTGTGTTCTGGCACTATGATTGGTGGTAGTCTCTGGCCCCCTGTGTTCTGCCACTATGATTGGTGGTAGTCCCTGGCCCCCTGTGTTCTGGCACTATGATTGGTGGTAGTCCCTGGCCCCCTGTGTTCTGGCACTATGATTGGTGGTAGTCCCTGGCCCCCTGTGTTCTGGCACTATGATTGGTGGTAGTCCCTGGCCCCCTGTGTTCTGGCACTATGATTGGTGGTAGTCCCTGGCCCCCTGTGTTCTGGCACTATGATTGGTGGTAGTCCCTGGCCCCCTGTGTTCTGGCACTATGATTGGTGGTAGTCCCTGGCCCCCTGTGTTCTGGCACTATGATTGGTGGTAGTCCCTGGCCCCCTGTGTTCTGGCACTATGATTGGTGGTAGTCTCTGGCCCCCTGTGTTCTGGCACTATGATTGGTGGTAGTCCCTGGCCCCCTGTGTTCTGGCACTATGATTGGTGGTAGTCCCTGGCCCCCTGTGTTCTGGCACTATGATTGGTGGTAGTCTCTGGCCCCCTGTGTTCTGGCACTATGATTGGTGGTAGTCCCTGGCCCACTGTGTTCTGGCACTATGATTGGTGGTAGTCCCTGGCCCCCTGTGTTCTGGCACTATGATTGGTGGTAGTCCCTGGCCCCCTGTGTTCTGGCACTACGATGGGTGGTAGTCCCTGGCCCCCTGTGTGGGGCCCCTCTAGGCACATTCTTGTATCTTATAGCGGATACAACCAGATAGGAGGTCAGGTGAGGTGTCTGGCAGCCCCCCAGGAATGTGCAGTGTGTAAGCGGCACATGTGGCCCAGTAGTCCCTCACTGTCCTTGTGTTTCCTGTTCCCTCACAGGATGAAGGCCGTCTGTCAGTGTCAGGGAGTGGCCCTGGGGCCATAGTCAACTGCCCAACTGTATAGACGGATGGAAGTCATGAATCAGCGCTCGGCTCTGCTGTATCAGCCGCTCCATATGTTTCCTGTTCAGCCCTGAACACCTGGACTGAGATGCAAACAGGAGAGGAATCCTGGGGTCGGAGCCAGAGGATGAAGATAAAGGGTCGGAGCCAGAGGATGAAGATGAGGGGTCGGAGCCAGAGGATGAAGATAAAGGGTCGGAGCCAGAGGATGAAGATGAGGGGTCGGAGCCAGAGGGTGAAGATGAGGGGTCGGAGCCAGAGGATGAAGATGAGGGGTCGGAGCCAGAGGGTGAAGATGAGGGGTCGGAGCCAGAGGATGAAGATAAAGGGTCGGAGCCAGAGGATGAAGATGAGGGGTCGGAGCCAGAGGGTGAAGATGAGGGGTCGGAGCCAGAGGATGAAGGGGAGGGGCCCAGAGGGTGAGGGGACAGGGCCCAGAGGATGAGGGGACAGAGACAGCCCAGGGGATGAAGATTAGCAGTCGGAGCCAGAGGATGAAGATGAGGGGTCGGAGCCAGAGGATGAAGATGAAGGGTCGGAGCCAGAGGATGAAGATGAAGGGTCGGAGCCAGAGGGTGAAGATGAGGGGTCGGAGTCAGAGGATGAAGATGAGGGGTCGGAGTCAGAGGATGAAGATGAAGGGTCGGAGCCAGAGGATGAAGATGAAGGGTCGGAGCGAGAGGATGAAGATGAGGGGTCGGAGCCAGAGGATGAGGGGTCGGAGCCAGAGGATGAAGATGAAGATTCGGAGCGAGAGGATGAAGATGAAGGTTCGGAGCCAGAGGATGAGGGGACGGGGCCAGAGGATGAAGATGAGGGGACGGGGCCAGAGGATGAAGATGAGGGGTCGGAGCCAGAGGATGAAGATGAGGGTCGGAGCCAAAGGATGAAGATGAGGGGTCGGAGCCAGAGGATGAAGATGAGAGGACGGGGCCAGAGGATGAAGATGAGGGGTCGGGGCCAGAGGATGAAGATGAGGGGTCGGAGCCAGAGGATGAAGGGGAGGGGCCCAGAGGGTGAGGGGACAGGGCCCAGAGGATGAGGGGACAGGGCCCAGGCCAGAGAGGGCCCAGGGGATGAAGATTAGCAGTCGGAGCCAGAGGATGAAGATGAGGGGTCGGAGCCAGAGGATGAAGATGAGGGGTCGGAGCCAGAGGATGAAGATGAAGGGTCGGAGCCAGAGGATGAAGATGAGGGGTCGGAGCCAGAGGGTGAAGATGAGGGGTCGGAGCCAGAGGGTGAAGATGAGGGGTCGGAGTCAGAGGATGAAGATGAAGGGTCGGAGCCAGAGAATGAAGATGAAGGTTTGGAGCGAGAGGATGAAGATGAGGGGTCGGAGCCAGAGAATGAGGGGACGGGGCCAGAGGATGAGGGGACGGGGACAGAGGATGAAGATGAGGGGACGGGGTCAGAGGATGAAGATGAGGGGTCGGAGCCAGAGGATGAAGATGAGGGGTTGGAGCCAGAGGATGAAGATGAGGGTCGGAGCCAAAGGATGAAGATGAGGGGTCGGAGCCAGAGGATGAAGATGAGGGGTCAGAGCCAGAGGATGAAGGGGAGGGGCCCAGAGGGTGAGGGGACAGGGCCCAGAGGATGAGGGGACAGGGCCCAGAGGATGAGGGGACAGGGCCCAGGCCAGAGAGGGCCCAGGGGATGAGGGGAAAGGGCCAGAGGATGAAGATTAGCAGTCGGAGCCAGAGGATGAAGATGAGGGGTCGGAGCCAGAGGATGAGGAGACGGGCCGAGGATGAGGGCGAGGGGTCGGAGCCAGAGGATAAGGGGACGGGCCCAGAGGGTGAAGATGAGGGGTCGGAGCCAGAGGATGAAGATGAGGGGTCGGAGCCAGAGGATGAAGATGAGGGGTCGGAGCCAGAGGATGAAGATGAGGGGTCGGAGCCAGAGGATGAGGGGACGGGCCGAGGATGAGGGCGAGGGGTCGGAGCCAGAGGATGAGGGGACGGGCCCAGAGGGTGAAGATGAGGGGTCGGAGCCAGGGAATGAAGATGAGGGGTCGGAGCCAGAGTATGAGGGGACGGGCCCAGACGATGGGGGCGAGGGGTCGGAGCCAGAGGATGAGGGGACGGGCCCAGAGGGTGAAGATGAGGGGTCGGAGCCAGAGGATGAAGATGAGGGGTCGGGGCCAGAGCATGAGGGGACGGGGGTCAGAGGATGAGGGGAAGGGCCCCCTGCCATGCTGTTCTTGTCCCACACTCTGGGGGAAGGTTCGGGGCTCTGCCTGCGTTGCGGGTGTCATTCCTCTCAGTAAAGGTTCATAGCGAATGAAGGAGCTAAATTGCCATCAGGAGCCGTCGGTTCTCGTGGCCCCGGGTTCATTGCTCTATGTCCCGGCCAGTGAGGAGATCTGTCACAGTCACAAGATGACTCCCATCTGTAGAGCCCAGAGCTGCGTTTATCAGTACCAGGGGGCAGCTAGCTGTGATCCCTCACATCTGAGATCAGCAGGGGGCGGCTGGGGGACATGTGTGAGATCCGGGGCGGCTGGGGGACATGTGTGAGATCCGGGGCGGCTGGGGGACATGTGTGAGATCCGGGGCGGCTGGGGGACATGGGTGAGATGCGGGCAATGGGGGACATGTGTGAGATCCGGGGCGGCTGGGGGACATGTATGAGATCCGGGGCGGCTGGGGGACATGGGTGAGATCCGGGGCGGCTGGGGGACATGTGTGAGATCCGGGGCGGCTGGGGGACATGGGTGAGATCTGGGGCGGCTGGGGGACATGTGTGAGATCCGGGGCGGCTGGGGGACATGTGTGAGATCCGGGGCGGCTGGGGGACATGTATGAGATCCGGGGCGGCTGGGGGACATGGGTGAGATCCGGGCAATGGGGGACATGTGTGAGATTCGGGGCGGCTGGGGGACATGTGTGAGATCCGGGGCGGCTGGGGGACATGGGTGAGATCCAGGGCGGCTGGGGGACATGTGTGAGATCCGGGGAAGCTGGGGGACATGGGTGAGATCCAGGGCGGCTGGGGGACATGTGTGAGATCAGGGGCGGCTGGGGGACATGGGTGAGATCCGGGGCGGCTGGGGGACATGGGTGAGATCCAGGGCGGCTGGGGGACATGTGTGAGATCCGGGGAAGCTGGGGGACATGGGTGAGATCCAGGGCGGCTGGGGGACATGGGTGAGATCAGGGGCGGCTGGAGGACATGTGTGAGATCCGGGGCAGCTGGGGGACATGGGTGAGATCCAGGGCGGCTGGGGGACATGTGTGAGACCCGGGGCGGCTGGGGACATGTGTGAGATCCGGGGCGGCTGGGGGACATGGGTGAGATCCAGGGCGGCTGGGGGACATGTATGAGATCCGGGGCGGCTGGGGGACATGTGTGAGATCCGGGGCGGCTGGGGACATGTGTGAGATCCGGGGCGGCTGGGGGACATGTATGAGATCCGGGGCGGCTGGGGGACATGGGTGAGATCCGGGGCGGCTGGGGACATGTATGAGATCCGGGGCGGCTGGGGGACATGTGTGAGATCCGGGGCGGCTGGGGGACATGTGTGAGATCCGGGGCATTGGGGGACATGTGTGAGATCAGGGCGGCTGGGGGACATGTGTGAGATCCGGGGCGGCTGGGGGACATGTGTGAGATCCGGGGCGGCTGGGGGACATGTGTGAGATCCGGGGCGGCTGGGGGACATGGGTGAGATCCAGGGCGGCTGGGGGACATGTGTGAGATCCGGGGCGGCTGGGGGACATGTATGAGATCCGGGGCGGCTGGGGGACATGTATGAGATCCGGGGCGGCTGGGGGACATGGGTGAGATCCGGGGCGGCTGGGGGACATGTGTGAGATCCGGGGCGGCTGGGGGACATGTGTGAGATCCGGGGCGGCTGGGGGACATGTGTGAGATCCAGGGCGGCTGGGGGACATGTGTGAGATCCGGGGCGGCTGGGGGACATGTATGAGATCCGGGGCGGCTGGGGGACATGTGTGAGATCCGGGGCGGCTGGGGGACATGGGTGAGATCCAGGGCGGCTGGGGGACATGTGTGAGATCCGGGGCGGCTGGGGGACATGTGTGAGATCCGGGGCGGCTGGGGGACATGTGTGAGATCCGGGGCGGCTGGGGGACATGTGTGAGATCCGGGGCGGCTGGGGGACATGTATGAGATCCGGGGCGGCTGGGGGACATGTGTGAGATCCGGGGCGGCTGGGGGACATGTGTGAGATCCGGGGCGGCTGGGGGACATAGGTGAGATCCAGGGCGGCTGGGGGACATAGGTGAGATCCGGGGAGGCTGGGGACATAGGTGAGATCCGGGGAGGCTGGGGGACATGTGTGAGATCCGGGGCGGCTGGGGACATGTGTGAGATCCGGGGCGGCTGGGGGACATGTGTGAGATCCGGGGCGGCTGGGGGACATGTGTGAGATCCGGGGCGGCTGGGGGACATGTGTGAGATCCGGGGCGGCTGGGGACATGTGTGAGATCCGGGGCGGCTGGGGGACATGTGTGAGATCAGGGGCGGCTGGGGGACATGTGTGAGATCAGGGGCGACTGGGGGACATGTGTGAGATCCAGGGCGGCTGGGGACATGTGTGAGATCCGGGGCGGCTGGGGGACATGTGTGAGATCCGGGGCGGCTGGGGGACATGTGTGAGATCCAGGGCGGCTGGGGGACATGTGTGAGATCCAGGGCGGCTGGAGTGGGGGGGGGGGCATGCACCAGGGAGAGAGAAGGCTGAGGAGACATACCCTTCTGGGAGTGAGGATATTATCCATCTATATGGCGGTGTATGTGTTATTACAGGACTGATGGAACCCCATAAGACGTGTTATCACCTCCCTCAGTGGTAGAGGCAGCAGAAGGGGCCGCTCACACCAGGGCCCCGCACCACCTGCACTTCATTATCCTGACAGCTGATCCCATTTCCAGGGAACGAGAATTTCCCCGAGATATTTATTCCCTTTTATGGAGAAAGTGATAAAGTAACGGAGACTGTGAAGGCCGAACCATAGGAAAAGAGAGGGGGGGGATGGGAAGAAGGCCGAGGGGGGGAGACGCCTGTGTGTAGAGAGGAGGAGGAGGAGAGGTGTAGTCCTGTATGTAGAGAGAAGGAGGAGGAGGAGAGGTGTAGTCCTGTATGTAGAGAGGAGGAGGAGGAGGAGAGGTGTAGTCCTGTATGTAGAGAGAAGGAGGAGGAGGAGAGGTGTAGTCCTGTATGTAGAGAGAAGGAGGAGGAGGAGAGGTGTGAGGTGTAGTCCTGTATGTAGAGAGGAGGAGGAGGAGAGGTGTGAGGTGTAGTCCTGTATGTAGAGAGGAGGAGGAGGAGGAGGAGAGGTGTGAGGTGTAGTCCTGTATGTAGTCCCGGTGTAGAAAGGAGGAGGAGGAGAGGTGTGAGGTATAGTCCTGTATGTAGAGAGGAGGAGGAGGAGAGGTGTGAGGTGTAGTCCTGTATGTAGAGAGAAGGAGGAGGAGGAGAGGTGTAGTCCTGTATGTAGAGAGAAGGAGGAGGAGGAGAGGTGTAGTCCTGTATGTAGAGAGGAGGAGGAGGAGAGGTGTGAGGTGTAGTCCTGTATGTAGAAAGAAGGAGGAGGAGGAGAGGTGTAGTCCTGTATGTAGAGAGGAGGAGGAGGAGGAGGAGAGGTGTGAGGTGTAGTCCTGTATGTAGAGAGGAGGAGGAGGAGGAGGAGGAGGAGGAGAGGTGTGAGGTGTAGTCCTTTATGTAGAGAGGAGGAGCAGGAGGAGGAGGAGAGGTGTGAGGTGTAGTCCTGTATGTAGAGAGGAGGAGGAGGAGGAGAGGTGTAGTCCTGTATGTAGAGAGGAGGAGGAGGAGGAGGAGAGGTGTGAGGTGTAGTCCTGTATGTAGAGAAGAGGAGGAGGAGGAGAGGTGTAGTCCTGTATGTAGAGAGGAGGAGGAGGAGGAGGAGAGGTGTGAGGTGTAGTTCTGTATGTAGAGAGGAGGAGGAGGAGAGGTGTGAGGTGTAGTTCTGTATGTAGAGAGGAGGAGGAGGAGGAGGAGGAGAGGTGTGAGGTGTAGTCCTGTATGTAGAGAAGAGGAGGAGGAGGAGAGGTGTAGTCCTGTATGTAGAGAGGAGGAGGAGGAGAGGTGTGAGGTGTAGTCCTGTATGTAGAAAGGAGGAGGAGGAGGAGAGGTGTAGTCCTGTATGTAGAGAGGAGGAGGAGGAGGAGGAGGAGGAGAGGTGTGAGGTGTAGTCCTGTATGTAGAGAGGAGGAGGAGGAGGAGGAGAGGTGTGAGGTGTAGTCCTGTATGTAGAGAGGAGGAGGAGAGGTGTGAGGTGTAGTCCTTTATGTAGAGAGGAGCAGGAGGAGGAGGAGAGGTGTAGTCCTGTATGTAGAGAGGAGGAGGAGGAGGAGGAGGAGAGGTGTGAGGTGTAGTCCTTTATGTAGAGAGGAGGAGCAGGAGGAGGAGGAGAGGTGTGAGGTGTAGTCCTGTATGTAGAGAGGAGGAGGAGGAGGAGAGGTGTGAGGTGTAGTCCTGTATGTAGAGAAGAGGAGGAGGTGGAGAGGTGTAGTCCTTTATGTAGAGAGGAGGAGGAGGAGGAGAGGTGTGAGGTGTAGTTCTGTATGTAGAGAGGAGGAGGAGGAGAGGTGTGAGGTGTAGTCCTGTATGTAGAGAGGAGGAGGAGGAGGAGAGGTGTGAGGTGTAGTTCTGTATGTAGAGAGGAGGAGGAGGAGGAGGAGAGGTGTAGTCCTGTATGTAGAGAGGAGGAGGAGGAGGAGAGGTGTAGTCCTGTATGTAGAGAGGAGGAGGAGGAGGAGGAGGAGGAGAGGTGTGAGGTGTAGTTCTGTATGTAGAGAGGAGGAGGAGGAGGAGGAGAGGTGTGAGGTGTAGTCCTGTATGTAGTCCCAGTGTCTGTGAGGGTGTAGTCCTGTATGTAGTCCCGGTGTCTGTGAGGGTGTAGTCCTGTATGTAGTCCCGGTGTCTGTGAGGGTGTAGTCCTGTATGTAGTCCCGGTGTCTGTGAGGGTGTAGTCCTGTATGTAGTCCCGTTGTCTGTGATGGTGTATTCCTGTATGTAGTCCCGGTGTCTGTGAGGGTGTAGTCCTGTATGTAGTCCCGGTGTCTGTGAGGGTGTAGTCCTGTATGTAGTCCCGGTGTCTGTGAGGGTGTAGTCCTGTATGTAGTCCCGGTGTCTGTGAGGGTGTATTCCTGTATGTAGTCCCGGTGTCTGTGAGGGTGTAGTCCTGTATGTAGTCCCGGTGTCTGTGAGGGTGTAGTCCTGTATGTAGTCCCGGTGTCTGTGAGGGTGTAGTCCTGTATGTAGTCCCGGTGTAGAAAGGAGGAGGAGGAGAGGTGTGAGGTATAGTCCTGTATGTAGAGAGGAGGAGGAGGAGAGGTGTGAGGTGTAGTCCTGTATGTAGAGAGAAGGAGGAGGAGGAGAGGTGTAGTCCTGTATGTAGAGAGGAGGAGGAGGAGAGGTGTGAGGTGTAGTCCTGTATGTAGAGAGAAGGAGGAGGAGGAGAGGTGTAGTCCTGTATGTAGAGAGGAGGAGGAGGAGAGGTGTGAGGTGTAGTCCTGTATGTAGAAAGAAGGAGGAGGAGGAGAGGTGTAGTCCTGTATGTAGAGAGGAGGAGGAGGAGGAGGAGAGGTGTGAGGTGTAGTCCTGTATGTAGAGAGGAGGAGGAGGAGAAGGAGGAGGAGAGGTGTGAGGTGTAGTCCTTTATGTAGAGAGGAGGAGCAGGAGGAGGAGGAGAGGTGTGAGGTGTAGTCCTGTATGTAGAGAGGAGGAGGAGGAGGAGAGGTGTAGTCCTGTATGTAGAGAGGAGGAGGAGGAGGAGGAGAGGTGTGAGGTGTAGTTCTGTATGTAGAGAGGAGGAGGAGGAGAGGTGTGAGGTGTAGTTCTGTATGTAGAGAGGAGGAGGAGGAGGAGGAGGAGAGGTGTGAGGTGTAGTCCTGTATGTAGAGAAGAGGAGGAGGAGGAGAGGTGTAGTCCTGTATGTAGAGAGGAGGAGGAGGAGGAGAGGTGTGAGGTGTAGTTCTGTATGTAGAGAGGAGGAGGAGGAGGAGGAGAGGTGTGAGGTGTAGTCCTGTATGTAGTCCCGGTGTCTGTGAGGGTGTAGTCCTGTATGTAGTCCCGGTGTCTGTGAGGGTGTAGTCCTGTATGTAGTCCCGGTGTCTGTGAGGGTGTAGTCCTGTATGTAGAGAGGAGGAGGAGGAGGAGAGGTGTGAGGTGTAGTCCTGTATGTAGTCCCTGTGTCTGTGAGGGTGTAGTCCTGTATGTAGTCCCGGTGTCTGTGAGGGTGTAGTCCTGTATGTAGTCCCGGTGTCTGTGAGGGTGTAGTCCTGTATGTAGTCCCGGTGTCTGTGAGGGTGTAGTCCTGTATGTAGTCCCGGTGTCTGTGAGGGTGTAGTCCTGTATGTAGTCCCGGTGTCTGTGAGGGTGTATTCCTGTATGTAGTCCCGGTGTCTGTGAGGGTGTAGTCCTGTATGTAGTCCCGGTGTCTGTGAGGGTGTAGTCCTGTATGTAGTCCCGGTGTCTGTGAGGGTGTATTCCTGTATGTAGTCCCGGTGTCTGTGAGGGTGTAGTCCTGTATGTAGTCCCGGTGTCTGTGAGGGTGCAGTCCTGTATGTAGTCCCGGTGTCTGTGAGGGTGCAGTCCTGGCTTCTAGTAGCTTCCAGCAGGTGTAGATTTTGATCATGATATACGCCTGCAAGCAGGTGTAAATCCTGATGAATGAGGCTCGGGAGGAGGCCACACCTCCTCCCCGCCTTATCACGCTCCCGTCAGGGTGCGGTCCCGGTGTATGTCAGGGTGCGGTCTCGTTGTATGTCGGGGTGCGGTCACACTGTCTGTCGGGGTGCGGTCACACTGTCTGTCAGGGTGCGGTCTCGGGGTCTGTCGGGGTGCGGTTCGGTGTATGTCGGGGTGCGGTCCCACTGTCGGGGTGCGGTCCCGGTGTCTGTCGGGGTGCGGTCTCGGTGTATGTCGGGGTGTGGTCCCGGTGTCTGTCGGGGTGCGGTCCCACTGTCTGTCGGGGTGCGGTCCCGGTGTCTGTCGGGGTGCGGTCTCGGTGTATGTCGGGGTGTGGTCCCGGTGTCTGTCGGGGTGCGGTCCCACTGTCTGTCGGGGTGCGGTCCTGGTGTCTGTCAGGGTGCGGTCTCGGTGTATGTCGGGGTGCGGTCCCACTGTCTGTCGGGGTGCAGTCCCGGTGTCTGTCAGGGTGCGGTCCCGGGGTCTGTCAGGGTGTGGTCCCGGGGTCTGTCAGGGTGTGGTCCCGGTGTCTGTCGGGGTGCGGTTCGGTGTATGTCGGGGTGCGGTCCCGGTGTCTGTCGGGGTGCGGTCCCGGTGTCTGTCGGGGTGCGGTCCCACTGTCTGTCGGGGTGCGGTCCCGGTGTCTGTCAGGGTGCGGTCTCGGTGTATGTCGGGGTGCGGTCCCACTGTCTGTCGGGGTGCAGTCCCGGTGTCTGTCAGGGTGCGGTCCCGGGGTCTGTCAGGGTGCGGTCCCGGTGTCTGTCCGGGTGCGGTCTCGGTGTCTGTCGGGGTGCGGTTCGGTGTATGTCGGGGTGCGGTCCCAGTGTATGTCGGGGTGCGGTCCCGGTGTATGTCGGGGTGCGGTTCGGTGTATGTCGGGGTGCGGTCCCGGTGTCTGTCGGTGTGCGGTCCCGGTGTATGTCGGGGTGCGGTCCCAGTGTATGTCGGGGTGCGGTCCCGGTGTATGTCGGGGTGCGGTCCCGGTGTATGTCGGGGTGCGGTCCCGGTGTCTGTCAGGGTGCGTTCCCGGTGTATGTCGGGGTGCAGTCCCGGTGTATGTCGGGGTGCGGTCCCGGTGTCTGTCGGGGTGCGGTCCCAGTGTATGTCGGGGTGCGGTCCCGGTGTCTGTCGGGGTGCGGTCCCAGTGTATGTCGGGGTGCAGTCCCGGTGTCTGTCGGGGTGCGGTCCCGGGTCCGGCTTCAGCCCGTGTGGGAGTCAGTCAGTCCTGGGTTTCCTGTCCTCCGGCAGTCCCCCCTCCCCCTCTCGGTAACATGAGCAGCAGCCGCACACAGGGCCGCCATGCAGAAACCTATAAATGCCGCCATTGTCCAAACATTCACCTAACGCCGGAGCTATTTATAGAGGAGCCGCCGGGGCCCTGGGTCCTAGAGCCCGAAGCCCACCGGGGGCCCAGCTGTGACCCCTACACAAAGCCAAGGGGGAAACATCAGTGTATAGCAGAAACTACAACTCCCATCATGGCTGGGCACCCTATACTTACTCAGGTATGATGGGAGAGCTGCAGGTGCCAACTGCTAGAGGTAGTCAGATGTGATGCCTCCCTGGCAGTGGCGGTGTACCCGCAGGGTGAGATGTGATGCCTCCCTGGCAGTGGCGGTGTACCCGCAGGGTGAGATGTGATGCCTCCCTGGCAGTGGCGGTGTACCCGCAGGGTGAGATGTGATGCCTCCCTGGCAGTGGCGGTGTACCCGCAGGGTGAGATGTGATGCCTCCCTGGCAGTGGCGGTGTACCCGCAGGGTGAGATGTGATGCCTTATACAGGAGACATGTCATCCTATAGGAGGTAGACAGGGGGGGTAGCTGACAGGAGGAGATATATATAACATTATACAGGAGACATGTCATCCTATAGGAGGTATACAGAGACTGGTGGGGGGGGGGCTGACAGAGAGGATATATATATATATATATATATATATATATATATATAAAACATATAACATATATAACATTATACAGAGGGAGACATATCATCCTATAGGAGGTATACAGGGGGGGGGGTAGCTGACAGAGAGGAGGATATATATATAACATTATACAGAAGGAGACATGTCATCCTATAGGAGGTATACAGAGACTGGGGGGGGGGGCTGACAAAGAGGAGGGTATATATATATATATATATATATATATATATATATATATATAACATTATACAGAGGGAGATATATCATCCTATAGGAGGTATACAGAGACTGGTGGGGGGGGGGCTGACAGAGAGGATATATATATATATATATATATATATATATATATATATATATATATATATATAACATTATACAGAGGGAGACATATCATCCTATAGGAGGTATACAGGGGGGGGGTAGCTGACAGAGAGGATATATATATATATATATATATATAACATTATACAGAAGGAGACATGTCATCCTATAGGAGGTATACAGAGACGGGGGGGGGGGCTGACAGAGAGGATACATATATATATAACATTATACAGGAGACATATCATCCTATAGGAGGTATACAGAGACTGGGGGGGCTGACAAAGAGGAGGATATATATATATATATATATATATATATATATATATATATATAACATTATACAGAGGGAGACATATCATCCTATAGGAGGTATACAGGGGGGGTAGCTGACAGAGAGGATATATATATATATATATATATATATATATATATAACATTATACAGGAGACCTATCATCCTACATAACGTAATACAGAAGGAGACAGGGGTGGATTAGGGGTACCATGGGCCCCGGGCAGTTCATATATTGTGGGCCCCCTGCTAGCCTCGCCCCAAGTAAGGAAAAATGGCCGAGCAATGTCCTCTGCAGTGAATTATTATCTCTCTCTCTCTATCTCTCTCTCGTGTCTCACTGGGCCACCAATATAGAACCCATGAGACACGACACGCTGACCCCGTCCTTACCTGGATTCATCTGTATCTGTGACAAATCCCTTGTAAATAACATTTTCAGTAAAACTCAAACTCTCAGAACCCCCTACAGTTATACAGCTCTCAGGGTATGCTGGGAGTTGTAGTCTCTGAGAGGACAACCCTATAATAAATCACTGTGTGCAGAGTCTCCTGGTGGCTGCAATCTGTGGGTGACAACCATCAGCCCTGAAGGTCCAGCAATACATCTGTCTACACTGTACTACAACTCCCAGCATATCCTGAGGGCTGCAGACTGTCAGTACATGCTGGGAGTTGTAGTGCCTGCAGCTGTTGTAGTTGGGTCCAATACACTGGATGCTTTGTGGCATATAAGAATACATAGATCTGTGGGGGCTCAGTGTAGAGAAGTGACCCCAGAACATCACTAATAGGGGATAGAACAAAAACATCTCCTCCCTACCATATTACAACCATACCGTCACACTGTTACCATATTATCACCATACCGTCACACTGTTACCATATTATCACCATACCGTCACACTGTTACCATATTATCACCATACCGTCACACTGTTACCATATTATCACCATACTGTCACACTGTTACCATATTATCACCATACCGTCACACTGTTACCATATTATCACCATACCGTCACACTGTTACCATATTACAACCATACCGTCACACTGTTACCATATTATCACCATACCGTCACACTGTTACCATAATATCACCATACTGTCACACTGTTACCATATTATCACCATACAGTGACACTGTTACCATATTATCACCATACCGTCACACTGTTACCATATTATCACCATACCGTCACACTGTTACCATATTACAACCATACCGTCACACTGTTACCATATTATCACCATACCGTCACACTGTTACCATAATATCACCATACTGTCACACTGTTACCATATTATCACCATACAGTGACACTATTACCATATTATCACCATACCGTCACACTGTTACCATAATATCACCATACCGTCACACTGTTACCATATTACAACCATACCGTCAAACTGTTACCATAATATCACCATACCGTCACACTGTTACCATAATATCACCATACCGTCACACTGTTACCATAATATCACCATACCGTCACACTGTTACTATATTACAACCATACCGTCACACTATTACCATATTACAACCATACCGTCACACTGTTACCATATTACAACCATACCGTCACACTGTTACCATATTATCACCATACCGTCACACTGTTACCATATTATCACCATACCATCACACTGTTACCATATTATCACCATACCGTCACACTGTTACCATAATATCACCATACCGTCACACTGTTACCATATTATCACCGTACCGTCACTTTGTTACTATATTATCACCGTACTGTCACACTGTTACCATATTATCACCGTACTGTCACACTGTTACCATATTATCACCGTACTGTCACACTGTTACCATATTATCACCATACCGTCACACTGTTACCATATTATCACCATACCGTCACACTGTTACCATATTATCACCATACCGTCACACTGTTACCATATTATCATCATACTGTCACACTGTTACCATATTATCACCATAGCGTCACACTGTTACCATATTATCACCATACCGTCACACTGTTACCATATTATCACCATACCGTCACACTGTTACCATAATATCACCATACCGTCACACTGTTACCATAATATCACCATACCGTCACACTGTTACCATAATATCACCATACTGTCACACTGTTACCATAATATCACCGTACTGTCACACTGTTACCATATTATCACCATACCGCCACACTGTTGCCATATTATTGCCATACCGTCACACTGTTACCATATTATCACCATACAGTCACACTGTTACCATATTACAATCATACCATCACACTGTTACCATAATATCACCATACTGTCACACTGTTACCATATTATCACCGTACTGTCACACTGTTACCATATTATCACCGTACTGTCACACTGTTACCATATTATCACCGTACTGTCACACTGTTACCATATTATCACCGTACTGTCACACTGTTACCATATTATCACCGTACTGTCACACTGTTACCATATTATCACCATACCATCACACTGTTACCATATTATCACTGTACCATCACACTGGTACCATATTATCCCCATACTGTTACTATATTATCACCATACCGTCACATTGTTACCATGTTATCACCATACCATCACACTGTTACCATATTATCACCGTACTGTCACACTGTTACCATATTATCACCGTACTGTCACACTGTTACCATATTATCACCGTACTGTCACACTGTTACCATATTATCACCATACCATCACACTGTTACCATATTATCACTGTACCATCACACTGGTACCATATTATCCCCATACTGTTACTATATTATCACCATACCGTCACATTGTTACCATGTTATCACCATACGATCACACTGTTACCATATTATCACTGTACCATCACACTGTTACCATATTATCCCCATACTGTTACTATATTATCACCATACCGTCACACTGTTACCATATTATCACCATACTGTTACCATGTTATCACCGTACTGTCACACTGTTACCATATTATCACCATACCGTCACACTGTTACCATATTATCACCATACCGTCACACTGTTACCATATTATCATCAAACTGTCACACTGTTACCATATTATCACCATAGCGTCACACTGTTACCATATTATCACCATACCGTCACACTGTTACCATATTATCATCAAACTGTCACACTGTTACCATATTATCACCATACTGTCACACTGTTACCATAATATCACCGTACTGTCACACTGTTACCATATTATCACCGTACTGTCACACTGTTACCATATTATCACCATACCGTCACACTGTTGCCATATTATTGCCATACCGTCACACTGTTACCATATTATCACCATACCGTCACACTGTTACCATAATATCACCATACCGTCACACTGTTACCATAATATCACCATACCGTCACACTGTTACCATATTACAACAATACCGTCACACTGTTACCATACTACAACCATACCGTCACACTGTTACCATATTATCATCATACCGTCACACTGTTACCATACTACAACCATACCGTCACAATGTTACCATATTACAACCATACCGTCACACTGTTACCATATTACAACCATACCGTCACACTGTTACCATATTATCATCATACTGTCACACTGTTACCATATTATCACCATAGCGTCACACTGTTACCATATTATCACTGTACCATCACACTGGTACCATATTAACACCATACCGTCACACTGTTACCATATTATCCCCATACTGTTACTATATTATCACCATACCGTCACACTGTTACCATATTATCACCATACTGTCACACTGTTACCATATTATCACCATGCTGTCACACTGTTACCATATTATCACCGTACCGTCACACTGTTACCATATTATCACCATACCGTCACACTGTTACCATATTATCACCGTACCGTCACACTGTTACTTTATTATCACCATACCGTCACACTGTTACCATATTATCACCATACTGTCACACTGTTACCATATTATCACCATACTGTCACACTGTTACCATATTATCCCCATACTGTTACTATATTATCACCATACCGTCACACTGTTACCATATTATCACCATACTGTTACTTTATTACCACCATACGTCACACTGTTACCATATTATCACCGTACCGTCACACTGTTACCATATTATCACCATACTGTCACACTGTTACCATATTATCACCGTACCGTCACACTGTTACCATATTATCACCATACCGCCACACTGTTGCCATATTATTGCCATACCGTCACACTGTTACCATATTATCACCATACAGTCACACTGTTACCATATTACAATCATACCGTCACACTGTTACCATATTATCACCATACCGTCACACTGTTACCATATTATCACCGTACTGTCACACTGTTACCATATTATCACCATACCATCACACTGTTACCATATTATCACTGTACCATCACACTGGTACCATATTAACACCATACCGTCACACTGTTACCATATTATCCCCATACTGTTACTATATTATCACCATACCGTCACATTGTTGCCATGTTATCACCATACCATCACACTGTTACCATATTATCACCATACCGTCACACTGTTACCATATTATCACCATACTGTCACACTGTTACCATATTATCACCATACCATCACACTGTTACCATATTAACACCATACCATCACACTGTTACCATATTATCCCCATACTGTTACTATATTATCACCATACCGTCACACTGTTACCATATTATCACCATACTGTTACCATATTATCACCGTACCGTCACACTGTTACCATGTTATCACCTTACTGTCACACTGTTACCATATTATCACCATACCGTCACACTGTTACCATATTATCACCATACTGTCACACTGTTACCATAATATCACCATACTGTCACACTGTTACCATAATATCACCGTACTGTCACACTGTTACCATATTATCACCGTACTGTCACCATATTATCACCATACCGTCACACTGTTGCCATATTATTGCCATACCGTCACACTGTTACCATATTATCACCATACCGTCACACTGTTACCATAATATCACCATACCGTCACACTGTTACCATAATATCACCATACCGTCACACTGTTACCATATTACAACCATACCGTCACACTGTTACCATACTACAACCATACCGTCACACTGTTACCATATTACAACCATACCGTCACACTGTTACCATATTACAACCATACCGTCACACTGTTACCATATTATCATCATACTGTCACACTGTTACCATAATATCACCATACCATCACACTGTTACCATATTATCACCATAGCGCCACACTGTTACCATATTATCACTGTACCATCACACTTGTACCATATTAACACCATACCGTCACACTGTTACCATATTATCCCCATACTGTTACTATATTATCACCATACCGTCACACTGTTACCATATTATCACCATACTGTCACACTGTTACCATATGATCACCGTACTGTCACACTGTTACCATATTATCACCATACCGTCACACTGTTACCATATTATCACCATACTGTCACACTGTTACCATATTATCCCCATACTGTTACTTTATTATCACCATACCGTCACACTGTTACCATATTATCACCATACTGTCACACTGTTACCATATTATCACCATACTGTCACACTGTTACCATATTATCCCCATACTGTTACTATATTATCACCATACCGTCACACTGTTACCATATTATCACCATACTGTTACTTTATTACCACCATACCGTCACACTGTTACCATATTATCACCGTACCGTCACACTGTTACCATATTATCACCATACTGTCACACTGTTACCATATTATCACCGTACTGTCACACTGTTCCCATATTATCACCGTACCGTCACACTGTTACCATATTATCACCATACTGTTACTTTATTACCACCATACCGTCACACTGTTACCATATTATCACCATACTGTTACTTTATTACCACCATACCGTCACACACTGTTACCATATTATCACCATACGTCACACTGTTACCATATTATCACCATACTGTCACACTGTTACCATATTATCACCGTACTGTCACACTGTTACCATATTATCACCATACCGTCACACTGTTACCATATTATCACCATACCGTCACACTGTTACCATATTATCACCGTACCGTCACACTGTTACCATATTATCAAATTACTGTCACACTGTTACCATATTATCACCATACTGTCACACTGTTACCATATTATCCCCATACTGTTACTATATTATCACCACACCGTCACACTGTTACCATATTTTCCCCATACTGTTACTATATTATCACCATACCGTCACACTGTTACCATATTATCACCATACTGTTACTTTATTATCACCATACCGTCACACTGTTACCATATTATCACCATACTGTCACACTGTTACCATATTATCACCATACTGTCACACTGTTACCATATTATCACCATACTGTTACTTTATTACCACCATACCGTCACACACTGTTACCATATTATCACCATACTGTCACACTGTTACCATATTATCACCATACCGTGACACTGTTACCATATTATCACCATACCGTCACACTGTTACCATATTATCACCGTACCGTCACACTGTTACCATATTATCACCATACTGTCACACTGTTACCATATTATCACCATACCGTCACACTGTTACCATATTATCACCATACCGTGACACTGTTACCATATTATCACCGTACCGTCACACTTAGAAACCAAAATCCAGTACACCAAGAACAATATTACCAATAGAAGTGCAGTTACTAATGACTCACAGGTGACATCTCTGATTGCCGTTGCTCACTTTTCGGTTTCTTCTCCATCTGGCGTGGGCTTCTGGGGGTGACTGGGGATAGGGGGGCATCTGGGGTAACAGGGACAGGGGAAGCAGCTGAGATGACGGGAGAATCTGGGGAGGCAGGGGGAGCAGCTAGGGTGACATGGTCAGGGGGAGCAGCTGGGGAGGCAGGGGGAGCAGCTGTGGTGACAGGGGGAGCAACTGAGGTGACATGGTCAGGGGGAGCAGCTGTGGTGACGAGCAGGGAGAGCAGCTAGGGTGACATGGTCAGGGGGAGCAGCTGGGCATGGCAGGGGGAGCAGCTGTGGTGACAGGGGGAGCAGCTGTGGTGACAGGGGGAGCAGCTGTGGTGACAAGCAGGGGGAGCAGCTGTGGTGACAGAGGGAGCAGCTGTGGTGACAAGCAGGGGGAACAGCTGTGGTGACAGGGGAAGCAGCTGTGGTGACAGGGGGAGCAGCTAGGGTGACATGGTCAGGGGGAGCAGCTGGGCGTGGCAGGGGGAGCAGCTGTGGTGACAGGGGGAGCAGCTGTGGTGACAAGCAGGGGGAGCAGCTGTGGTGACAAGCAGGGGGAGCAGCTGTGGTGACAAGCACGGGGAGCAGCTGTGGTGACAAGCAGGGGGAGCAGCTGTGGTGACAAGCAGGGGGAGCAGTTAGGGTGGCAGGGGGGAGCAGCTGTGGTGACAAGCAGGGGGAGCAGCTGAGGTGACAGGGGGAGCAGCTGTGGTGACAAGCAAGGGGAGCAGCTGGGGTGACAGGGGGAGCAGCTGGGGTGACAAGCAGGGGGAGCAGCTGGGGTGACAGGGGGAGCAGCTGGGGTGACATGGTCAGAAGGAGCAGCTGGGCATGGCAGGGGGAGCAGCTGTGGTGACAAGCAGGGGGAGCAGCTGTGTTGACAAGCAGGGGGAGCAGCTGGGGTGACAGGGGGAGCAGCTGGGGTGACAGGGGGAGCAGCTGGGGTGACAGGGGGAGCAGCTGTGGTGACAAGCAGGGGGAGCAGCTGGGCATGGCAGGGGGAGCAGCTGGGGTGACAAGCAGGGGGAGCAGCTGGGGTGACAGGGGGAGCAGCTGGGGTGACAGGGGGAGCAGCTGGGGTGACAGGGGGAGCAGCTGGGGTGACATGGTCAGAAGGAGCAGCTGGGGTGACAGGGGGAGCAGCTGTGTTGACAAGCAGGGGGAGCAGCTGGGGTGACAGGGGGAGCAGCTGGGGTGACAGGGGGAGCAGCTGGGGTGACAGGGGGAGCAGCTGGGGTGACATGGTCAGAAGGAGCAGCTGTGGTGACAAGCAGGGGGAGCAGCTGGGCATGGCAGGGGGAGCAGCTGTGGTGACAAGCAGGGGGAGCAGCTGGGGTGACAGGGGGAGCAGCTGGGGTGACATGGTCAGAATGAGCAGCTGGGGTGACAGGGGGAGCAGCTGTGGTGACAAGCAGGGGGAGCAGCTGTGTTGACAAGCAGGGGGAGCAGCTGGGGTGACAGGGGGAGCAGCTGGGGTGACAAGCAGGGGGAGCAGCTGGGGTGACAGGGGGAGCAGCTGGGGTGACATGATCAGAAGGAGCAGCTGTGGTGACAAGCAGGGGGAGCAGCTGGGCATGGCAGGGGGAGCAGCTGTGGTGACAAGCAGGGGGAGCAGCTGGGGTGACAGGGGGAGCAGCTGGGGTGACAGGGGGAGCAGCTGGGGTGACAGGGGGGAGCAGCTGGGGTGACAGGGGGAGCAGCTGGGGTGACAGGGGGGAGCAGCTGGGGTGACAGGGGGGAGCAGCTGGGGTGACAGGGGGAGCAGCTGGGGTGACAGGGGGAGCAGCTGGGGTGACATGGTCAGAAGGAGCAGCTGGGGTGACAAGCAGGGGGAGCAGCTGGGGTGACAGGGGGAGCAGCTGGGGTGACGGGGAGCAACTGGGCATGGCAGGGGAGCAGCTGTGGTGACGAGCAGGGGGAGCAGCTGGGGTGGCAGGGGGGAGCAGCTGTGGTGACAAGCAGGGGGAGCAGCTGTGGTGACAAGCAAGGGGAGCAGCTGGGGTGACAGGGGGAGCAGCTGGGGTGACAAGCAGGGGGAGCAGCTGGGGTGACAGGGGGAGCAGCTGGGGTGACATGGTCAGAAGGAGCAGCTGGGCATGGCAGGGGGAGCAGCTGTGGTGACAAGCAGGGGGAGCAGCTGTGTTGACAAGCAGGGGGAGCAGCTGGGGTGACAGGGGGAGCAGCTGGGGTGACAGGGGGAGCAGCTGTGGTGACAAGCAGGGGGAGCAGCTGGGGTGACAAGCAGGGGGAGCAGCTGGGGTGACAAGCAGGGGGAGCAGCTGGGGTGACAGGGGGAGCAGCTGGGGTGACAGGGGGAGCAGCTGGGGTGACATGGTCAGAAGGAGCAGCTGGGGTGACAGGGGGAGCAGCTGTGTTGACAAGCAGGGGGAGCAGCTGGGGTGACAGGGGGAGCAGCTGGGGTGACAGGGGGAGCAGCTGGGGTGACAGGGGGAGCAGCTGGGGTGACATGGTCAGAAGGAGCAGCTGTGGTGACAAGCAGGGGGAGCAGCTGGGCATGGCAGGGGGAGCAGCTGTGGTGACAAGCAGGGGGAGCAGCTGGGGTGACAGGGGGAGCAGCTGGGGTGACAGGGTCAGAATGAGCAGCTGGGGTGACAGGGGGAGCAGCTGTGGTGACAAGCAGGGGGAGCAGCTGTGTTGACAAGCAGGGGGAGCAGCTGGGGTGACAGGGGGAGCAGCTGGGGTGACAAGCAGGGGGAGCAGCTGTGTTGACAAGCAGGGGGAGCAGCTGGGGTGACAGGGGGAGCAGCTGGGGTGACAAGCAGGGGGAGCAGCTGGGGTGACATGGTCAGAAGGAGCAGCTGTGGTGACAAGCAGGGGGAGCAGCTGGGCATGGCAGGGGGAGCAGCTGTGGTGACAAGCAGGGGGAGCAGCTGGGGTGACAGGGGGAGCAGCTGGGGTGACAGGGGGAGCAGCTGGGGTGACAGGGGGAGCAGCTGGGGTGACAGGGGGGAGCAGCTGGGGTGACAGGGGGAGCAGCTGGGGTGACAGGGGGAGCAGCTGGGGTGACATAGTCAGAAGGAGCAGCTGGGGTGACAAGCAGGGGGAGCAGCTGGGGTGACAGGGGGAGCAGCTGGGGTGACGGGGAGCAACTGGGCATGGCAGGGGAGCAGCTGTGGTGACGAGCAGGGGGAGCAGCTGGGGTGACAGGGGGGAGCAGCTGTGGTGACAAGCAGGGGGAGCAGTTAGGGTGGCAGGGCCAGGGGGGACCAGCTGGGGGTGGCAGAGCCAGGGGGGAGAAGCTGGAGGGTGGCAGAGCCAGGGGGGAGAAGCTGGGGGTGGAAGGCCAGGGGGGTGCAGCAGTATCGCTGCAGCTGGTGGCCTGCGCCGGCCGGTCCCCCCCAGTGCTGTTATTATTAAGGGGCCCTGAGGCGAGCTTCCAGCACAGACAAACGGTTACACACCGAGCCGGAAGCGCACTGATGAGGTCCTGGTGCCCGTATTTCTCTCCTGCTCGGCAGCAGGAGGGGTAATCTCCCTGGGCCCCCCTGGAGGAAGACATATCATCCTAAAGGAGGTATACAGAGACTGGGGGGGGGGGGTAGCTGACAGAGAGGAATATATATATATATATATATATATATATATATATAAAACATTATACAGAGGGAGACATATCATTCTATAGGAGGTATACAGAGACTGGGGGGGGGGGGGTAGCTGACAGAGAGGATATATATATAACATTGTACAGGAGACATATCATCCTATAGGAGGTATACAGAGACGGGGGGGGGCTGACAGAGAGGAATATATATATATATATATATATATATTATACAGAGGGAGACATATCATCCTATAGGAGGTATACAGAGACGGGGGGGGGGGGGTAGCTGACAGAGAGGATATATATATAACATTGTACAGGAGACATATCATCCTATAGGAGGTATACAGAGACGGGGGGGCTGACAGAGAGGAATATATATATATATATATATATTATACAGAGGGAGACATATCATCCTATAGGAGGTATACAGAGACTGGGGGGGGCTGACAGAGAGGAATATATATATAACATTATACAGAGGGAGACATATCACCCTATAGGAGGTATACAGAGACTGGGGGGGGCTGACAGAGAGGAATATATATATATATATATATATAAAACATTATACAGAGGGAGACATATCACCCTATAGGAGGTATACAGAGACTGGGGGGGCTGACAGAGAGGAATATATATATATATATATATGTATAACATTATACAGAGGGAGACATATCACCCTATAGGAGGTATACAGAGACTGGGGGGGCTGACAGAGAGGAATATATATATATATATATATATATATATATATATATATATATATCATTATACAGAGGGAGACATATCACCCTATAGGAGGTATACAGAGACTGGGGGGGCTGACAGAGAGGAATATATATATATATATATATATATATATATATATATAACATTATACAGAGGGAGACATATCACCCTATAGGAGGTATACTGAGACTGGGGGGGGGGTAGCTGAGAGAGAGGAGGATATATATAATGGTGGTGTCCCACTAGGGGTGTTACTATTATTCACACCCTTTGTAAATGTCTGTACTTTTTGTGGTCTTATTGCAGCTAGTGTTACTAAAGATGAACACTAGATGTCGCTGTATTGAATATTGAAGTATGGAAGCTGCACAGCTCAAAGAGTTATTGTATTTGTATGTACCAGATTCTGTGAGCCAGTAGGATCTTTACTTTCTTCTGTCCTATCACCTCTTCCCTTTCTATTCTTCTGTTGTACTCTTTCCACCCAACCAAAGCGCACGTTACACGCTGGTTAGGAAGTTAGTCCCTTGGGTGAGGGAGGAGTCTTAGTTGAGCTACGGTGGAGAAAGGATGAAGCTTAGATAGCTCTCCACAGTGGTCCTACCTGGGCCCTGGCCCATTGACAGGTCCCCTCTACAGAAAACTTCTAGTCTTAGTGTTAGGAATGTGACTTTGCGCTCCTCGGTCTGTGCCAGGCGGCCGAGGAAGCGCTGAATTTTTGTCTGTGTTTGCATAGGAATTGTGTCTGAACTGTGTTTTACTTCAGCCACACCTGCCTTGCCTGTGAGACTTCTGGCAGTGCACGGGTTACTGCACTGCTAGGTCTGTTCAGCTGAGCTTGGTGCTGGGATCAGGGCTGCTCCAATCAGCTGCTGGACCTAAGCTCTTACCCTGGATAAAAAGCAGTCAGATCCTCAGTTCCCCGCTGGCTATTAGTTGTCACTAGTCCCAGCTCCCCTACTCCTTTCCCAGCGTGCCCTGTCCTAATCCCCTTGCTATTGCTCTGCCCGTGTTCTGACCTCTTGCTTGACATTTGACTATCCGCTCTCCTTCTGATTTTGTACTGCGTTGTCTGTTTGGTTTTGACCCTGCTAGTTGACTATCCTCTATTGTGTTTTGTTTGTCTGTCTACGTTTTGTGTATTCACCTACGCAGTGTAGGGACCGACTCCGTGGTTGTCCGCGACCGTTTAGGGTCGACCGAGGCAAGTAGGCAGGTGACAGTGGGTGGGTTCAGATCTAGGGTCACTGTCTCTTGTCTTGTCTACGCCTGCCAGTCCTGACAGAATAGCCAGCACTATAAAAAAAAAAAAAAAAAAAAAAAAAAAAAATTTTTTTTTTTTGCAGTCACCTTGCATCATGGACGCCATGGAGGCTCTGGTTAACCAGATGCAAGGTCTGAACACGCTGGTTCAGAACCTTGCTGAGCGCGTCCAGGAGCAAGAGACTGCACCACGACAGGTGACCATGACCACCCCTCTACCTCTGGAACCTCCTGTGCAGCTCCCTGAAAAGTTTAAGGGAGACAGGAGGAGTTTCCGAACATTTAGAGAGGGATGCATGTTGTTTTTTCGTTTGCGCCCCTGCTCCTCTGGGGGCGAGGACCAAAGGGTGGGCATTATTATGTCCCTCTTGCAGGGTCCTCCTCAGGAGTGGGCTTTTTCATTGTCCCCTGGATCCATGGAGTTGACCTCCGTGAATCAATTTTTTGCTGCCCTAGGGCTATTATATGATGACCCAGACCAGGCGGCAGTAGTAGAGCATCAGCTTACTTCTCTGAGACAGGGTAAGAGACCTGTAGAAGAATATTGTGCTGAGTTCCGGCAGTGGTGTGTACCATCCGGCTGGAACGATCCAGCTCTGCGTTGCCAGTTCCGGATGGGGTTGTCGGATCAGCTTAAAGATCTATTGGTAGTGTACCCTACCCCTGATACTTTAGAGGGGACCATGACATTAGCCATACGGGTGGACAGACGACTCAGAGACAGACGCAGAGAGAAAGACACCCCTGAATCTTCTAAAACCCTGTCCTCTGCTGTTTCTACTCCTAAGTTAAGTCCTTCTGTTCCCCGATTGCAAGATGAACCCATGCAACTCGGGGTTGCGGATGCCAAGATTAGACGAGCCTACCGCCTACAACATAATCTCTGCTTGTACTGTGGACAGGCCAGACACCGGGTGAGGGAATGTACCTCCAAACCAGAACCACCTCCGGAAAAACTCCAGCGCCTGAGTGACGATCGAGGGGGTCACTCAGGTGCCCAGGTACCTCTTGAAAAGAAAAACAAATTAATGTTGCCTATTTCTTTGTTTTTGGGAGACAAATCTGTTTCTGGTTACGCTCATGTGGATTCGGGGGCCTCGGCCAACTTCATTAACTCTGCATTCTGGTCAGCTCTGGGAATATGCCCGCTTCAGCTTAGATGTCCGTTGACTATTACTGGTGCTGATTTTACACCTCTGGCCCAGGGTAAAGTCAGGTACATTACTCCTTCTATGGAGGTGCAGGTTGGGTCAGTACACAAGGAGATTCTTGATTTTCTGGTCATAGATAACTTGTCTTCTGACATAATTTTGGGTTTGCCTTGGTTGGAACAACATAATCCTGTATTTGATTGGTCCACTAAGGAGTTGATTAAATGGGGTTCTAAGTGTTCTTCTCACTGTATTGCATTAAATGTCACAGACTGCTCTACTATGGAGGGAGAGATTCCTGAGTTTGTAGCTGACTTTGCTGATGTGTTTGATGAAAAATCTGTGGAAGTTCTGCCACCGCACCGTCCGTACGATTGTGCTATTGATTTGATTCCAGGGTCCAAATATCCTAAGGGGAGAATTTTTAATTTGTGCAGACCCGAGAGGGAGGCCATGCGAGATTACATCCAGGATAGTCTTCGCAAAGGTCATATTCGTCCCTCTTGCTCTCCATTAGGTGCTGGTTTCTTTTTTGTGGGGAAGAAAGATGGTGGACTTAGACCCTGCATAGATTACCGTGAACTTAATAAGATCACCATTAAGAATCAGCACCCCCTTCCTCTTATTCCAGATCTGTTTAATCAGATTGTGGGTGCTCAGTGGTTCTCCAAGATTGATCTTCGTGGGGCCTACAATCTGATTCGAATAAGAGAAGGGGATGAATGGAAAACTGCCTTCAATACCCCTGAAGGGCATTTTGAATACCTAGTCATGCCCTTTGGGTTAAGTAACGCGCCGGCAGTTTTTCAGCACTTTGTAAATGATGTATTTCGTAAATATCTTGGTCAGTTTCTGGTAGTATACCTGGACGACATCTTAATTTTTTCACCAGATTGGTCCTCTCATGTTTGTCACGTCCGTAAGGTATTGGAGTTACTCCGACAGAATCACCTCTACGCTAAATTGTCCAAGTGCCAGTTCGGGATCCAGAAAGTCTCTTTTCTTGGTTATATTATCACCCCTAACTCTTTTTGTATGGACCCCCTTAAAGTGACCGCTATTGAGAAATGGGAACGCCCAACTAACCTCAAGGCCCTGCAACGGTTTTTGGGGTTTGCCAATTACTATAGAAAATTTATTAAGGGGTTCTCTGTCATTGCTAAACCATTAACTGATTTGACCAGAAAAGGGGCAGATCTGGTGAACTGGAGCCCCGAAGCCGTACAGGCATTTGGACAGTTGAAGAGGTGTTTCTCTGAAGCTCCAATCCTTATTCAGCCTGATCCTGAGCAACCATTTATCATTGAGGTGGATGCTTCGGAGGTAGGGGTTGGAGCAGTTCTCTCACAGGGTCCTGTGACACTGACTAACTTAAGCCCTGTAGCCTACTTTTCAAGAAAATTCTCTAAAACAGAGTGTAATTATGATATCGGCAACAGAGAACTACTGGCCATTAAGTGGGCCTTTGATGAATGGAGACATTTTCTTGAAGGGGCTAAGCATAAGATTAAGGTTTTAACTGACCATAAGAACCTATTATACCTGGACAAGGCTAAACGCCTTACCCCCCGGCAAGCCAGGTGGGCATTATTCTTTACCCGGTTTAATTTTGAGATTACCTTTCGTCCTGGTTCTAAAAATGTCCGAGCTGATGCCCTGTCTCGCAGCTTTGATGTCAGCAGTGCCCCCAGGGAAGAACCTGAGACTATTTTAACACCAGGAGTGGTCATTGCCACTCTCCAACCTGAACTTGCAGCTCAGGTGGTAAACTCACAGTCCCTAGCACCCAGGAATACTCCAGATGGGAAACTCTTTGTACCTCCTAATCTTAGACTCAGGGTTCTTGAAGAGACCCATTGTTCTGTATTAGCAGGTCACCCGGGCATTGCTGGCACAAAGTATTTGCTCTCACGTTGTTATTGGTGGCCTACTTGGGCCAGAGATGTTAAACTGTTTGTTGAGGCCTGTGAGGTCTGTGCCAGGTCCAAGGTCCCTCGCAGATTACCCGAAGGTCTTTTACATCCTCTACCTTTACCTGAGAGACCTTGGACTCACCTTTCAATGGACTTCATCACTGACTTGCCGCCATCAAAAGGAAAGACTGTCATCTGGGTTGTTGTTGATAGATTCTCCAAAATGTGCCATCTCATTCCCCTTAAGAAACTTCCTAATTCACGTGCTTTAGCATCTTTGTTTATCAATCATATTCTACGGCTACATGGGGTGCCAGAGAACATTGTATCTGATAGAGGGGTGCAGTTTGTGTCTAAGTTCTGGAGGGAGTTCTGTGGTCGATTGGGCACTTTATTATCATTTTCATCTGCCTTTCACCCTCAGAGCAATGGGCAAACTGAAAGAGTGAACCAGTCATTGGAACAATTTCTCAGATGCTTTGTTTCTGGTGCCCAGGACAAATGGAAGGAGTATTTGTCCTTGGCAGAATTTGCCCTCAATAATAGGGAAAATCAATCTATCAAAATGTCGCCGTTTTTCTGTAATTATGGTTTTCATCCAAGGTATTCATCTGCGCATGCTTCTGAATCTGTTAACCCGTCCGCTGAAAAGACCTATAGTAGACTGTGCACAGTCTGGGCTCGAGCTCTTGAGAGCTTGGTTAAAGCCCAAGAATCTTCTAAAAGACAAGCCAACAAAAGACGCATATCTGGCCCAGAGTATTGTGTGGGTGACAAAGTGTGGCTTTCCACCAAAAACTTGAAGCTTAGGGTTCCGTCCGGAAAGCTAGCACCTAAATATATTGGTCCATATGCCATTACTGAAATCATTAACCCTGTTTCTTTCAGGTTACAACTGCCAAGAACCATGCGCATTCATAATGTGTTTCACAAATCTTTATTAAAGATGTATGTTACTCCAGTGTTGCCATCTACTCCCCCTGCCCCTCTGGTCGTTCAGGGGGATCTTGAGTTTGAAGTGGAAAAGATTCTGGACTCTCGTCGGGTGCAGAACTCTGTCCAATACCTCATCCATTGGAAGGGGTTCGGCCCAGAAGAGCGAACTTGGGTGGCGAGCAAAGATATTCATGCTCCTCGTCTCATACGCCAGTTCCATGCTCGCAATCCCTCTAAGCCGAGTCCTTTGAAAGAGGGTCCGGAGGCCCCTCATAAGAGGGGGGGTACTGTTAGGAATGTGACTTTGCGCTCCTCGGTCTGTGCCAGGCGGCCGAGGAAGCGCTGAATTTTTGTCTGTGTTTGCATAGGAATTGTGTCTGAACTGTGTTTTACTTCAGCCACACCTGCCTTGCCTGTGAGACTTCTGGCAGTGCAGGGGTTACTGCACTGCTAGGTCTGTTCAGCTGAGCTTGGTGCTGGGATCAGGGCGGCTCCAATCAGCTGCTGGACCTAAGCTCTTACCCTGGATAAAAAGCAGTCAGATCCTCAGTTCCCCGCTGGCTATTAGTTGTCACTAGTCCCAGCTCCCCTACTCCTTTCCCAGCGTGCCCTGTCCTAATCCCCTTGCTATTGCTCTGCCCGTGTTCTGACCTCTTGCTTGACATTTGACTATCCGCTCTCCTTCTGATTTTGTACTGCGTTGTCTGTTTGGTTTTGACCCTGCTAGTTGACTATCCTCTATTGTGTTTTGTTTGTCTGTCTACGTTTTGTGTATTCACCTACGCAGTGTAGGGACCGACTCCGTGGTTGTCCGCGACCGTTTAGGGTCGACCGAGGCAAGTAGGCAGGTGACAGTGGGTGGGTTCAGATCTAGGGTCACTGTCTCTTGTCTTGTCTACGCCTGCCAGTCCTGACACTTAGTCAGTACCTCGCATGGGTAGGACGCAGGACAGTTACAAACTTCTTTCCTAAAGCAGGTATACACTGTGTGATGCAGTGCCAAACCTTTCAGGAGAGGACTAGCCAACAGATCATCTCAACCCACGCCGAGGACTAGGAGAAACCACAGTGCAGGACAGTATCCACTAAAGAGCCAAAGAGCTAGGAACTGATCCGGGTGGAGCAAAGTTACTGGAAAGTCTATGAACTCCATCTCGCAGCACGAGTGTCAGCAGGAAACCCTCAGCACTCTGCTCATCCCAGGTAACAGGGTCTGGGGCCTGTGTCTCCCATTAGGAAGGTTCAGCCATCGGTAGTGGGCATAAGGTGGTGTGAAGACTATAGGAAAGTCAATACACAGGCACAGGTTGTCTTCTTCTTCTTCTCTAAACTCCAGCATCCCGGCAGAGCACATTACTACTTGGGTTGAGACTCTCACAGCACCCTCCTCTCTACTACGCTACCTCAGTACAACTTTATCAACACTACTACATCCTACTCCACACTTATCCCACAGATCTGGTGGTTCTATGTTTGTGTATTTATTGGATCTGTGTCAGTGTATATATATATATATATATATCCGAGCTCATCTGTATCACCTGCTGCACATTTGCTGCACACCTGCACAGCGTATACACCGCAACCTTGGGACATCTCCCCTTTCTGTGGGTGGGGGGTCCTACTATTATTCGGGAGGGTCATTACACCGCTCTGACCACCTGTGACTACACTTTCCCAAGGGACCCTGCAGCAACCCGACAGGACACCGACCACAGGGGAGAAGGGCACAACCAGCCTTACTCCTTAAAAGCAGGCGTGCCCTCACATCTGTGTGCCCACCAGGCCCCGGCATCACGTGACAACATAATAAGAACCGGCTGTATCTCGGCGATTCACAATAGTGGCGTCACACTACAACCCCCAGCAAGTGACCGGCCGCCTCATCGATATAACACCATCCGGGGGCTCACCACATATCATTATACAGAGGGAGACAAATCATCCTGCAGTGTCCCAGAACATGCAGACTACTACTCCTATTATGGCCATTTCTATTGCTGTGTCAATGCCTGTTCTGGTAAGTGTTTGCACTGCAACTGCTGCTGGTTTTCCCCTAGTATTCTCTGGTGTTGTGCATTCTCATGTGTATTCTCATGTGTTCCTGTGTATTATTGCATTGTACAGTGGTATGCAAGGCTGTTGATCATGTGACCTGTAACCATGGTTCCTCCAATGGCCGACTAGCTCTGGCCAGGAGCAACCATGTGACCTCCCACTTCCTCCTGACAAGTGAGTCTTCCCCCTGCTTCCAAGCAAGGAGGTTGTGTGTGTCGTCCCTCTCCTACCTCAGAGGAGTTGTGGATCGAGTGCTCTGCAGTATTCAAGTCTTCGGCTGTATCTGCCTGCTCAAGTGTCCGGAGTCTTCTCTCTCATCTGGGTGTCATTCCGTTATCTCTCCTCATCGCTACAAGGATTCACAGCAAGTATTATTCTCAAGCTAATCCACCCAGCAACGCTATTTCTCTCATACTCCTACTCCCATCATCCGGCACGTATTCTCACAGCCTATGCAGCACCACTCCTGCTTTATTTGTCAAAGCCTGCTATATACCTGGTTGCATCCGGACAGAACTGTTGCTACTAGTTACCTCATCTATAATAAAACCGCTGTTACTGAACCCTGGCATTGGTGTCCACTAACTGGTGCCCTGACTAGGTGCAGCGAAGAATCGCATGCCCATCATCACCCGCAGATTCCACAGACCGGCCCTACAGCTGTGCCGCCCTCAGGCCTATACCGTGACAAGTATAACCCCTGCAGCTGCCCCGGTCATTGCCCGCTCATAACACCAGCACTGCGGAAGTGGCCCCCAGGGGCCAGGGCATCGCATTTTTGGCGTCACGAACAGGATAAAGACTGTGTTGTGCCAACTGTCAGTGCCCCAGAACTGTACTGCTACCCCCAAGAGACTTTGCCGATTACTATGGGGCTGATTGAGGCGTTTCGGGCCCTAAACAGTACACAAGATGGCCGCCATCTTCTTCAATTTCTGCCTGCGCCATACCCCGGAGAGGAGGGGTTAACAGCCATGCTGCCAAAGCGCGGGAATCGTCCGGCGCCATAGACTTTCCATTGGCTGCTCCTGATTGGCTGGCTGGGCCGGATGACGTCACTGTTGCTGGGCAGATTCTGGAACCTGATCCTCCAGCCTGGCGCTCCCCTTCCTGCTACATGTTCCGGCCAGAGCGTGACAAGATGGCGGCCCCCGAGAAACGTTTGCCTGCAGCCGCAGCACCAGAACTGCCGGAGAGCAATCCTGCCTGCCTGCTAGCACCGCTCCCATCCTACAGCGACACCAGCTGGGCCGCTGCCCCGTCGGACGACGGAAGTCTTCGCCGGGCCTTCATCCCGGCCTCTGCTGATCAGAATGAGGGGCCCATACCTGAGACCAGCATTTCTCTGGGACCCGGTCACTCCAGCACTGCTGACCTAGCTTCTTGTACCGGAGGGTCCTCATCACCGGACAGCGAACAGATTGTAAGTGGACCGACTCTGATGTCCTCAGTCCCTGGCCCTAAAGGGGAGAACTCTGCTAAGGCCTTCATATCCCCGGGTCTGTGGCAACCTCCAGGGCGTGATTCGCCGCCCCTGCCGCAATGGATGCTCGGGCCGGGGCCTAAGATTATGCAGCTGATCGAGGACATTCAGCAGGCCCTCGCTGCCCTGTCGCCTGCCACTACAGCTGCCACCGCTATGCCTAGCGCTACTCCTGCAGCTTCCACTACAGCGGGCCCGTCTACTACTACAGTCCCCTCTACTGCCCCCACTGCTGTGGCTAAGGCTGCCTCTTCTACCACGACCGTCACCTATCATGTGGCCCCCATCATCTCTCCTATCACCACGGTGACGCCCAGCATTGTAGTCACTACGGCATCCAGTGATGCTTCTGCTCCAGGCCCTTCACGCTATCGCTATCCGTGGAAGAAGAAAAAGAAGAAGCCTACTCAGGGTCCTCCAGGACATTTCTGCTAAGTATCCTTACAAAGACCACAGCCCTTAAACTGTTTCTGTTGTCTAACTGTTTTGTTCCAGTTCCTGCAACGTTCAAGGTTCGTGCCTGGTCCTCCTGACCAAGTTCCCTGTACTAACCAGCCATGAGCTGATGGACACTTACCATAACAAAAGGTTCTCTAGTGCCTGTCCCAGAGCCTTTTACATGGACGATGTTCTAATTGCCTAAAAGAGACTCTACCTAACAGAGACACTTAACCCATTCCTTCCTAATGCACTTTCCTGTGATTGTGTGTTCCACACAGGGTATCATTGCACTTATTTCATTATTGTACTTATTGTACTATTGTATTCCAGTGTTATCGAAGTCTTTGTATTTCCTCCTCTGAGTAAGCACAAGGTTACATAGATTGCCTCAGAGTAGAGCGCCTCTTTTGTAAAACAGTATATTTTCCAGTGTCTAAGTCAGATAGCTCCTCCTCTGAGTAAGAGAAGTCAGGTTACATATACCTCAGAGAAAGTCCAGTTTATGTAGGAGTGTATTTTCTCATCCAGTCTCAGTATTGTGTATTATTATCATATCTATAGCTGGAAAGATTTAGTTGAGCCAGTTCGTATGCAGATTTTTCTCAGATTTTCATTCAGATTTTTCTCAGGTTTCATTCAGATTCATGTGAGCCAGTTCTCCTCCAGACCTCGCAGTATTTGTTGTCCCTTGTGTTTCCCTTCCTTTTGTTTCCAGTATTTGTTCGCCTCTGTCTTGTCCCAACACAGTAGTTATCACACATAGTCTTACCTAATATTCACACTGGTCCATACATATCGCACCTTGGATACCTTTTCGTGTGTTTGGCCTGTGGAGTGCTTGTGTGTGTGATTGAGTGGTATGAAAGGGAGCCCCCCATGTATGTTTGCTTTTATTATTTTGTTCTTTTCTCTTCCAGGTATCCAAGACACTACTCAAACACGCCAAGATAGTACACAGGTCTTCACGTTCTCCTCCAGTAGGGTAACACATTTAACAGAAAACCTACTGTCTAACTGGCTGGAATATTGAGGGTCACCCGCCAGCAGTTAAGTTGTCCTGGCTTACACGTCAGATGGTTCACGCACTAGCTACCTGGTCGCCAGAGTACGTTAGGCACCCCTAGGTGAAGTCCTGCCACTAGGGTTTCTCATCCTCTCTCTCTTCTCGCCTGTGCCTTGGGCGTGGGAAACACACACCTCATCACACTCACTCTCATCATTCATTCCTGTTGTTTGATTGTCCAGTCTATTCATGTTTGCTGCCTTCTAGATTCGCCGAGGTCGGCTCAAATTTGCTAGGGAGGTATGCAGTGTCCCAGAACATGCAGACTACTGCTCCTGTTGTGGCCATTTCTCTTGCTGTGTCAATGCCTGTTCTGGTAAGTGTTTGCACTGCAACTGCTGCTGGTTTTCCCCTGGTATTCTCTGGTGGTGTGCATTCTCATGTGTATTCTCATGTATTCCTGTGTATTATTGCATTGTACAGTGGTATGCAAGGCTGTTGATCATGTGACCTGTAACCATGGTTCCTCCAATGGCCGACTAGCTCTGGCCAGGAGCAACCATGTGACCTCCCACTTCCTCCTGACAAGTTAGTCTTCCCCCTGCTTCCAAGCAAGGAGGATGTGTGTCGTCCCTCTCCTGCCTCAGAGGAGTTGGGCTTCTTCTCTGCAGCTCCCACTTCACCACTAGAAGTGTGGATCAGGTGCTCTGCTATATTCAAGTCTTCGGCTGTATCTGCCTGCTCAAGTGTCCGGAGTCTTCTCTCTCATCTGGGTGTCATTCCGTTATCTCTCCTCATCGCTACAAGGATTCACAGCAAGTATTACTCTCAAGCTAATCCACCCAGCAACGCTATTCCTCTCATACTCCTACTCCCATCATCCGGCACGTATTCTCACAGCCTATGCAGCACCACTCCTGCTTTATTTGTCAAAGCCTGCTATATACCCGGTTGCATCCGGACAGAACTGTTGCTACTAGTTACCTCATCTATAATAAAACCGCTGTTACTGAACCCTGGCATTGGTGTCCACTAACTGGTGCCCTGACTAAGTGCAGCGAAGAATCGCATGCCCATCATCACCCGCATATTCCACAGACCGGCCCTACAGCTGTGCTGCCCTCAGGCCTATACCGTGACAAGTATAACCCCTGCAGCTGCCCCGATCATTGCCCGCTCATAACACCAGCACTGCGGAAGTGGCCCCCAGGGGCCAGGGCATCGCAATCCTGTTACCTGACATCTGTAGTAGAGGCCGGGGACTACACCCCAGTTACCTGACATCTGTAGTAGAGGCCGGGGACTACACCCCAGTTACCTGACATCTGTAGTAGAGGCTACACCCCAGTTACCTGACATCTGTAGTAGAGGCCGGGGGCTACACCCCAGTTACCTCACATCTGTAGTAGAGGCCGGGGGCTAAACCCCAGTCACCTGACACCTGTAGTAGAGGCCGGAGACTACACCCCAGTTACCTGACATCTGTAGTAGAGGCCGGGGGCTACACCCCAGTTACCTGACATCTGTAGTAGAGGCCGGGGACTACACCCCAGTTACCTGACATCTGTAGTAGAGGCTACACCCCAGTTACCTGACATCTGTAGTAGAGGCCGGGGACTACACCCCAGTTACCTGACATCTGTAGTAGAGGCCGGGGACTACACCCCAGTTACCTGACATCTGTAGTAGAGGCCGGGGACTACACCCCAGTTACCTGACACCTGTAGTAGAGACTACACCCCAGTTACCTGACACCTGTAGTAGAGGCCGGGGACTACACCCCAGTTACCTGACATCTGTAGTAGAGGCCGGGGACTACACCCCAATTACCTGACATCTGTAGTAGAGGCCGAGGACTACACCCCAGTTACCTGACATCTGTAGTAGAGGCTACACCCCAGTTACCTGACATCTGTAGTAGAGGCCGGGGACTACACCCCAGTTACCTGACACCTGTAGTAGAGGCCAGGGACTACACCCCAGTTACCTGACACCTGTAGTAGAGGCCGGGGACTACACCCCAGTTACCTGACATCTGTAGTAGAGGCCGGAGACTACACCCCAGTTACCTGACATCTGTAGTAGAGGCCGGGGGCTACACCCCAGTTACCTGACATCTGTAGTAGAGGCCGGGGACTACACCCCAGTTACCTGACATCTGTAGTAGAGGCTACACCCCAGTTACCTGACATCTGTAGTAGAGGCCGGGGACTACACCCCAGTTACCTGACATCTGTAGTAGAGGCCGGGGACTACACCCCAGTTACCTGACATCTGTAGTAGAGGCCGGGGACTACACCCCAGTTACCTGACACCTGTAGTAGAGGCTACACCCCAGTTACCTGACATCTGTAGTAGAGGCCGGGGACTACACCCCAGTTACCTGACACCTGTAGTAGAGACTACACCCCAGTTACCTGACACCTGTAGTAGAGGCCGGGGACTACACCCCAGTTACCTGACATCTGTAGTAGAGGCCGGGGACTACACCCCAATTACCTGACATCTGTAGTAGAGGCCGAGGACTACACCCCAGTTACCTGACATCTGTAGTAGAGGCTACACCCCAGTTACCTGACATCTGTAGTAGAGGCCGGGGACTACACCCCAGTTACCTGACACCTGTAGTAGAGGCCAGGGACTACACCCCAGTTACCTGACACCTGTAGTAGAGGCCGGGGACTACACCCCAGTTACCTGACATCTGTAGTAGAGGCCGGGGACTACACCCCAGTTACCTGACATCTGTAGTAGAGGCCGGGGACTACACCCCAGTTACCTGACATCTGTAGTAGAGGCCGGGGGCTACACCCCAGTTACCTGACATCTGTAGTAGAGGCCGGGGACTACACCCCAGTTACCTGACATCTGTAGTAGAGGCCGGGGACTACACCCCAGTTACCTGACATCTGTAGTAGAGGCCGGGGACTACACCCCAGTTACCTGACATCTGTAGTAGAGGCCGGGGACTACACCCCAGTTACCTGACATCTGTAGTAGAGGCCGGGGACTACACCCCAGTTACCTGACATCTGTAGTAGAGGCCGGGGGCTACACCCCAGTTACCTGACATCTGTAGTAGAGGCCGGGGACTACACCTCAGTTACCTGACACCTGTAGTAGAGGCCGGGGACTACACCCCAGTTACCTGACATCTGTAGTAGAGGCCGGGGACTACACCCCAGTTACCTGACATCTGTAGTAGAGGCCGGGGACTACACCCCAGTTACCTGACACCTGTATTAGAGGCTACACCCCAGTTACCTGACATCTGTAGTAGAGGCCGGGGACTACACCCCAGTTACCTGACATCTGTAGTAGAGGCCGGAGACTACACCCCAGTTACCTGACATCTGTAGTAGAGGCCGGGGGCTACACCCCAGTTACCTGACATCTGTAGTAGAGGCCGGGGGCTACACCCCAGTTACCTGACATCTGTAGTAGAGGCCGGGGACTACACCCAGGTTACCTGACATCTGTAGTAGAGGCTACACCCCAGTTACCTGACACCTGTAGTAGAGGCCGGGGACTACACCCCAGTTACCTGACACCTGTAGTAGAGGCCGGGGGCTACACCCCAGTTACCTGACATCTGTAGTAGAGGCTGGGGACTACACCCCAGTTACCTGACATCTGTAGTAGAGGCCGGGGACTACACCCAGGTTACCTGACATCTGTAGTAGAGGCTACACCCCAGTTACCTGACATCTGTAGTAGAGGCCAGGGACTACACCCCAGTTACCTGACATCTGTAGTAGAGGCTACACCCCAGTTACCTGACATCTGTAGTAGAGGCTACACCCCAGTTACCTGACATCTGTAGTAGAGGCCGGGGACTACACCCCAGTTACCTGACATCTGTAGTAGAGAAGAGGCTACACCCCAGTTACCTGACATCTGTAGTAGAGGCCGGGGACTACACCCCAATTACCTGACATCTGTAGTAGAGGCCGGGGGCTACACCCCAGTTACCTGACATCTGTAGTAGAGGCTACACCCCAGTTACCTGACATCTGTAGTAGAGGCCGGGGACTACACCCCAGTTACCTGACATCTGTAGTAGAGGCCGGGGACTACACCCCAGTTACCTGACACCTGTAGTAGAGGCTACACCCCAGTTACCTGACATCTGTAGTAGAGGCCGGGGACTACACCCCAGTTACCTGACACCTGTAGTAGAGGCCGGGGGCTACACCCCAGTTACCTGACATCTGTAGTAGAGGCCGGGGACTACACCCCAGTTACCTGACACCTGTAGTAGAGGCTACACCCCAGTTACCTGACACCTGTAGTAGAGGCCGGGGACTACACCCCAGTTACATGACATCTGTAGTAGAGGTCGGGGACTACACCCCAGTTACCTGACATCTGTAGTAGAGGCTACACCCCAGTTACCTGACACCTGTAGTAGAGGCCGGGGACTACACCCCAGTTACCTGACACCTGTAGTAGAGGCCGGGGACTACACCCCAGTTACCTGACACCGGTAGTAGAGGCCGGGGACTACACCCCAGTTACCTGACACCTGTAGTAGAGGCCGGGGACTACACCCCAGTTACCTGACATCTGTAGTAGAGGCCGGGGACTACACCCCAGTTACCTGACACCTGTAGTAGAGGCCGGGGACTACACCCCAGTTACCTGACATCTGTAGTAGAGGCCAGGGACTACACCCCAGTTACCTGACATCTGTAGTAGAGGCTACACCCCAGTTACCTGACATCTGTAGTAGAGGCCGAGGACTACAGCCCAGTTACCTGACATCTGTAGTAGAGGCCGGGGGCTACACCCCAGTTACCTGACACCTGTAGTAGAGGCTACACCCCAGTTACCTGACACCTGTAGTAGAGGCCGGGGACTA